>JAJMKO010000005.1:0-56124 GCA_030569275.1 [Candida] sanyiensis | reverse complement strand
AGCCTCCTGGTGCGTCACATTCTGCATACACCTGAGACAACACCAGACCTATGCCACAACTTCGTGGACGTCATGGAGCAGTCCATAGGACGTCACTACGTTAGTCACAAGGGTCCTAACTGGAAATCTGAGAAGTTGGTCGAGATGCAGGAAGATGGCTTGATCTATGTCTACTACGTCGACACCTCAGGGAACACGGTTGCGTTTGTGTCATTTGTACTGACAGAGGAGGAAGGACTCGTTATCTATCTGTACGAGATACAGGTGGTACCAAGTTGGCACGGCAAAGGTCTTGGGAAGGCCCTCATCGAGGCCGTACATGATCTGTCGAGGCTGTATATGGAGGGTCTCGAGATCCCCTGCCTCGAAATTAAGGAACTCCAAGGCACAAAACTGACTGTGTTCTCAGACAACAATGTACTCAATTGGTATAAGAAGTTGGGTTATCAAGTCAGTGAGGAGAGTCCGAGGGATAAGAAACTCAGGAATGGCAAGGTTATTAAACCCGAATACTATATCATGCGTCGGGGGGTCTGAGATTCGGCAAGGATCACGCCCATCGTGTAAGTTTCAGAACGTGTCAACCTCTCTGCCCTTTGGTTGACAGGCTCAGACATTAGACACCTCAACTCGGGGAAACCTTGCATTTGTTCAGTGGCACTTTGATAACGAGTAATGAAAAGGTCCTGTCACATTTCTATGGTCTATGATTTGAGATAACAGCTTGAGGTGACTGTTTTTATTTTGGTCGGCACTAGCGGTGCCCCTACCGATTATTGTAGTCTCTGAGCCAAATGAATAAATAAATTCTTGTTATCGTGTTGATTGTTGAATATTTATCGTTTTAAAGAACGGTACGCAGCTCATCATCATATTGCAATAGCTGTATAAATTTTATAGTAATTAATTAGTGCAGTTATGTAATGATCGACGTACGTACGACGTCCGATGCACTAGAAGTAACACCGCTAGTACTACTAGTAAATGACTAGATCACTAATATTGCGGACCAAATGATTCAAAATTCTCATTTGAAATGGAGCAAAATTATATATATTTTATATTATATAGCTAGAGCACGGGATCGATCTATACAATATGTCGACGTTTCTCCGTCGGCATATCCATCGATCGCTGCATATTTAACGTACTATATTAATGAAACTAATTACAACAATTCCATGAGACACACCTTCAAAAAATAGCTCAATGAATGGTTGTTTACTAGAAAGACTCTTTCCTAGCGAAGTCCCGTGACCACCGATGGATTGGCACTTAAACCCAATGATCAGTGGTCCATTAGCCTCGTTGCCCTTTACGTCACTTAAAAATATTCCTTTACCCTCGTAACTACCTAATCCGGTCTAACAAATGAAAACAAAAACAAAAAAAATATCAAAACGTGAAAGCTCCTCAGGTGCCACAGGCTACGAAAGAAGGCTAACACTGCTTAAGTTTAGAGATTGTGCAATTGCTCAGCGAATCTCACTTGAAAAGATAGTACTTCACTTTCATTTCCGTCTGATCTTTCTGGAATTCGAGGGCGTTCGTCTTTCTGCCAACTGTTATTCGGCTCCTTTCACCTACTGAAGAAAGCCGTTGAGTGAACACCTTACTAGTAAGTTAGTTTAAAACACTGGTACTGGATGGAGACACGAGCTTTTTTTTTGGTTCCTGTTGAATAGTGCCAAATCATCATCGATTGTGAGAGATGGCGCCAGCTGTTGCGGTGTTGTACCTCCCCTATTTCAGGGGATTTCTCAGCGATTGCCTGATTCAACAACCTTCAGGAGTTTGGTCACACCCATTTGCCGTTTTTTTTTGAAATCCGTATTCTAGATACTAATATTCTCTAGCCAGAACACATACAATGGACTCCATTCTGGATTTTTCCAAACCACTGGATATTGAGCTCCTTGATAGAGTTGTTGAGACTTTCTACAAGGGCTCAGGCCCAGATCAGAAGCAGGCACAGGATGCCATCACTAAGTTCCAGGAGCATCCAGATGCCTGGCAAAAGGCTGACCAGATCCTGCAATATTCCAACAACTCCCAAACCAAGTACATTGGATTATCCATCTTGGACAGACTCATCACCACCAAGTGGAAGTTGTTGCCAGAGGAGCAAAGAAAGGGTATCAGAAACTTCATTGTCAACATGATCATTGCTCAGTGTGACAGTGATGAAACATTCACCCAACAGAGATCATTGATCAACAAGTGTGATTTGACCCTTGTCCAGGTCCTGAAGCAAGACTGGCCCCAAGACTGGCCTACTTTTATCGGTGAGCTCGTCCAATCGTCCAGAGCTGGCTTCAACGTTTGTGAAAACAACATGGTCATCTTGAAGTTGCTCGCTGAGGAGGTGTTTGACTTCTCTTCGGAACAAATGACTCAAGCAAAGGCCAACAAGTTGAAGGGCTCCATGTTGCAAGAATTCGAAGAGATCTTCAAGCTTTGTGCCGAAGTTCTGGAGAAGGCCACCAGACCATCTCTTATCGTGGCCACGTTGAACGCATTGCAGAGATACATCCAATGGGTCCCACAACCGTACATCTTTGAGACTCCACTATTGAAGATCTTGACCACCAAGTTCTTGCAGGATCAGACAACTAGAGCCACCACACTGAAATGTTTGACAGAGGTCTCCTCGTTGACCTCTCAGAAGTACGATGGCGAGTTCGTTACAATGTTTGGCGAAGCTATGGAGCAGATCTCTCACGTCATTCCACTGAATGTCGAGTTGAGAAAGTCTTACGAGGTTGCCAATGCTGCCGATCAAGCCTTCTTACAAGATCTTGCCATGTTCATTAGTACATTCCTAGGTACCCATGTCTTGGCCTTGGAATCCAGACCAGACTTCAGAGGTTTGCTCTTGACTGCTCACGAATACTTGATCCAACTTTCCAGAATTGAGGAGAGAGAGCTGTTCAAGACCTGTTTAGATTACTGGAGCAAGTTGGTTTCTTCATTGTTCGCTGAGGTGCAAGAACTCCCTGCCAACTCCCTATCACCAATGATGCAACTAGGCTATAGCGCCGCTCTTCAATCTTCATCTGGTGGTGCTCCAGACCCTGAGCTACTCGAGAAGTACCCACTTAGAAAGCATACCTACAAGACGATTTTGTCTGAGTTGAGACTTGTCATCATTGAGAACATGGCTAAACCAGAGGAAGTCCTTGTCGTTCAAAATGATGAGGGTGAGATTGTACGTGAGTTTGTCAAGGAGTCTGACACAATCACTCTGTACAAGTCCATGAGAGAGGTCTTGGTCTACTTGACCCACTTGGACGTTGTTGACACTGAGCAGATCTTAAGTCAGAAGTTGAACAAGCAAATTGATGGTTCCGAGTGGTCTTGGCACAACATCAACACTCTCTGCTGGGCAATTGGTTCCATTTCTGGTTCCATGAACGAGGATATGGAGAAGAGATTCTTGGTTGCTGTTATCAAGCACTTACTAGCACTCACCGATATGAAGCGTGGTAAGGACAACAAGGCTGTCGTTGCTTCCAACATCATGTACATTGTTGGCCAATACCCAAGATTCTTGAAGGCTCACTGGAAGTTCCTAAAGACCGTCATCAACAAGTTGTTCGAGTTCATGCACGAAACCCACGAGGGTGTCCAGGATATGGCGTGTGACACATTTATGAAGATCACATTGAAGTGTCGTCGTCACTTTGTCGTGCAACAGAGCGATGAGTCTGAGCCATTCATTGAGGAGATCATCAGAGATATCCAAAAGATCACTGAGGATCTACATCCGCAACAAGTTCATACCTTCTACGAGGCCTGTGGTTTCATCATTGGTGCCCAGACCATCCAGCAAGTAAGAGAGCGTCTGCTAAGTGATTTAATGCACCTACCTAACATTGCCTGGAACACCATTGTTACCAAGGCCGGTGAGGACCCTACTTTGTTGACCAACCCAGAGACTGTTAAGATTATCGCCAACATCATCAAGACCAATGTCGCTGTCTGCAAATCGCTTGGCCCAGGCTTTTACACTCAACTAGGTAATGTCTACACCAATATGTTGTCCCTGTACGAGGCTGTTTCTGGAATGATCTCCAATGCTGTTGCCGAGAGTGGTTTGATTGCCACCAAGACACCAAAGGTCCGTGGTCTGAGAACCATCAAGAAGGAGATCTTGCATTTGGTTGAGGCCTACGTTTCCAAGGCTGAGAACTTGGACCAAGTCGTTTCCAACTTGATTGACCCATTGTTCAACGCCATTTTGGGAGACTATCAGTCCAACGTTCCAGATGCCCGTGATGCTGAGGTTTTGAGTTGCTTGACAGTTGTTGTCGCCAAGGTTGGCTCCAGAATTCCAGATCTCATTGTCAAGGTTCTTCAGAGTGTCTTTGAGCAGACCTTGAGCATGATCAACAAGGATTTCACCGAATATCCAGAACACAGAGTTGAATTCTACAAGCTGTTGAGAGAGATCAACTCCAAGGCCTTCCCGGCTTTGCTACAATTATCTGGCGAGTCATTCCAACTGCTAATCAATGCGATCTTGTGGGCTTTCAAGCACATCAACAGAAACGTTGAGAGTGTTGGTTTGGAGCTTGCTGTCGAGTTGCTCAAGAACGTCGAGAAGCTAGGTACGACCCCATTCACCACTGCATTCTACCAGAACTTCTATTTCCCAATCATGAACGAGACATTTGCTGCTATCACTGACTCTGACCACAAGGCTGGTTTCAGACTGCAATCTGCTTTGTTGAGTAAGATGATTGAGCTTGTTGAAACTGGTTTCATCACTGAGCCTCTCTACTCCGCAGATCAAGCCCCACAAGGTACTTCCAACTCTGTATTCTTGAGGCAATACTTGGCCAACACATTGATGAATGCCTTCCCTCATTTGCAACCAGAACAGATTGAAGGTTTCATCAGTGCCTTGATTGCCAAGCAAAAGGACCAAAATGCTTTCAAGGGTACCTTGAGAGACTTCTTGGTGCAAATCAAGCAATACGGTGGTGACGCTACGGACTACTTGTATGCTGAAGACAAGGAGGCCGAGAACGAGGAGAGACAAAGATTGAAAAAGCAACAAGATGCCAAGGTTGGTGGTCTGTTGAAGCCATCCGAGATGGAGGATGATTGAGTGAGTGCCCATAGTTCCTGAAAAAGCTTCCTTTTTGGAATACCCTTTACCGATGTGGAACCTAGAGGCCACGTTCTGTATTTCTAATTGATATTAGTGTTCACACGATAAGTGTAGTTCTACAACAAGTGTCGTTACTATTTACTTTTACCGTGAATCTATTTACAATTTCTTGATGGCGTCGGAAACCTTGACGAAGGAGTTCTTTGGACCTGGGACGGCACCCTTGACCAAAATATAACCATTCTCAGCGTCGACATCAACAACCAAAGAGTTTTGCTTGGTGTTGTTTTGGGCACCCATGTGACCAGGCATCCTCTTGCCCGGTAACACTCTTCCTGGAGTGGAGTTGGCACCGTAGGAACCACCGTGTCTGTGCGTCAAAGATGTACCGTGGGAAGCTCTCTGACCCTTGAAACCAAAACGCTTCATAACACCGGCGAAACCTTTACCTTTGGAGACTCCTTTCAAGTCCACATATTGGCCTGGCTTGAAATGGTCCGCCTTCAACTCTGTCCCAACTGGCAGTAGGCCTTCCTCGTTCTTCACCATGAATTCGGCAACCTCCAGCTTTGGGTTGACCTGAGCAGCGGCAAAGTGTCCCAAGAGTTGCTTGGAGACCTTCTCTGGGTTCCGAGAGCCGTAGCCGACTTGGACAGCGTTGTAACCCTCCTTGGCGATGGACTTGCTGTAGATGACCTCAACTTGGTTGACTTGTAGAATGGTGACGACAAATTGCTCGCCGGTCTCCTTGTTGAACCAAGGAGCCATGCCACGTTTCAATGCGACGAGTCCGGTTCTGTATGGGAGTCTTCTTCTTAGGTATGCTTCTGTTGGGGAGTGGTTGACTGGTTTGGTGATCACTGTTGATTGGATGGTCGATGGCGCAGTGAGAGAGGCACCTGTGCGTACCAGGCGCGGCACCGACAGCTTGATCTGGGCTCTGAGGCACTGCAAACCAAGAACAGAGTTCATCTTTGCTGGAGTGAAGTAGAGCTTTGATGTTGGGCTATAGATTCAGTCTTCTTTGTCGATTTTTTGTTCCAATTTTTTCAAACTTCCGTTTTCAGTATTATTCCGAATAGGGTCATGTTTTTTTTTTTTCGTTCTTTTGCATACCCGAAGACTACATACCGGTCATAATATGCTGTTTTGCTATATACACGATTCCAGTACATATTGGTCTCACTATTTGATCTTCTTGTCCTTCAACTTGATAGTCTCACCGTCTAGATAGATACCTTTACCCTTGTATGGCTCAGGTGGATGGAAGCGACGAATGTTGGCAGCAAACAGTCTGACCTGCTGCTTGTCAATCCCTTCGACAATGATTCTGGTGGTGGATGGAGAGGTAACGGTCAGGCCCTCTGGAACGAAAAGACCACGAGGAATGGAGGCACCTAGCTTCAACCACACGTATGGCTTGCCGTCTTTCTCTTCCAGCTGGGTTCTGTAACCGGTACCGACAAACTTCAAAATGGCCAAATGGCCTTCAGTGACACCGGAGACGTGGTTATTTATCGTGGATCTGGTGGTACCCCACAGGGCTTTCTGGGCCTTGTCAGTCTCATCTGCAATGGTGATCTTAAGCTTGTTGTCCTCATTCTCAAACTTGACAAAGTCAGCCACTGCGAAGTTCAGTTCGCCCTTTGGGCCGGTGACCTTGGCATTCTGGGAGAGCCTTAGGATGCTTCTACCCTTTCTTTTAACGATTGGATCGGCCAGCTTCGTTAACTCGACCTTGACCTCCTGTGGGATGAGTACCGGGGCCGAGCCGATGTGTGATGCTCGTAGAGGAGTGAGAGAAAAACTTCTCTTTCCTAGCTGGAGCAGTGAGGAGCGTTGAGTGGCGAACATGCTAGCAAACGGGGCTCTCTCACGGCTTTTTTTTTTGTTCTTTCTCAACGGTCTCGTCAATGGGCACCTTCCATCCAATTTTTCAGTTCTCGGACAAGTTCGCGCTTTGTTGCCCCGGGTAATGCTCCTCTCAGAAAATTTATTTTATTCTGGAGGCTTTTTGCCAGGAGAAGAGACACTTTGAAATCGAGGTCAGAACGATAGACGCAGCCAATGGTCAGAAAGCTCAAGTTTCACGAGAAGAAGCTCCTGAAGAAAGTAGACTTTCTTGATTGGAAGCAGGATGGTGGCCACCGCGACGCCCAAGTGATGCGGACCTACCACATTCAGGACCGCGAGGACTACCACAAGTACAACAAGATCTGTGGCTCCATCAGAAAGCTGGCGAATAAGCTTGCCCTGTTACAGCCAAATGACCCATTCAGAATAAAACACGAGCAGCAGCTGTTGGAGAAGCTGTACTCCATGGGCATTCTCGCCACCAAGTCCAAGATCTCTGATTTGGAGAACAAAGTGACGGTGAGCGCCATGTGCAGAAGAAGAATTGGAGTGGTGATGTGCCGTTTAAAGATGAGTGAGAACCTGAAGGATGCCGTGACGTTCATTGAGCAAGGCCATGTCAGAGTGGGTCCGAGTGTCATTACTGATCCAGCGTACTTGGTTACCAGATCCATGGAGGACTACTTGACGTGGGTTGACTCGAGTAAGATTAAGGAGAACTTGTTGAAGTACAGAAACAAGATTGATGATTTTGATTTGGCATGAAGATGTGCGGGTTTGCATTGGGTGCAGCTAACACTGTCCCGCTTGTATATTAGTGTAAAAAAAAAGGGGTTTTAACGGATAATAGATTTTAGGTCTACGACAATAGAAAAACATTCTAAGTACATTTATGTCCATGATCATATGATCAACAGCTTTGCGAACTCAATGATTGCATCGCATGCCATAATATCTGAAAAAAAAAACACTTGAAATGACTAGACAAAGCTGTAATTGTTACTGGCTCCCAGCTGTTTTCTCAAATCTGATTGGCTCCCGCTTCTCGGCAATCCTTCACTGGCAGCGATGGGCTGGTCGAATCCCGCCGTTTGACTCGTAAAACTGGCGTTTCTCGAACTGTTGGCACTCTGTTGTTGGTAGTATGAGCCAGCTGGTCTGAAGATCTTTTGCTTGCCAATCTCGACAGGGTTCACCATAACAATGCTCTGTCTGATATGGTGAGGAGATGGCGCGTTTGGCGCATCGCCCCCTGCGAATTGGTCGAAGCCAGGGGTGCCAGGCGACGATGGCGACGTTGGCTGGAAGATCTGGTCGGAGTAATTCAGTGGGTTGAATGGCCTTACGGTGAGGTCTGGCTTCCGGGCGCCGCCGCTTGTCAGCGACTTGGTTGGTGCGTACTGGGTGTTATGGACGATGGAGTTGAAGTCCATCTTGGATGGGTTAGGAACCTTCGGGGCCTCTGGGTCGTTGTGGCGTGGCATTTGGATTCTGCCCCGGTTGACCTGCGAGTACTGCTGCGGTGGGGGATTTCCTTGCTGCTGATGGTATGCGTACGCTTGCTGCTGTGGTTGGTACGATGGTTGTGGCGGATACACTTGTGGTGGGTAGTCGTGCTGTTGGTAGTCGTACTGTTGTGGCTGCGACGCTGGTGGCTCAGAGAATTGGTTGAGTGGGATGGTGGAGTAGATCGAAGAGACAGCCCTGCGGTTCTTCTCATGCACTTCCTGCGGAGCCAGGCTCGCCACAGGTTCAGACCCACCGGGATTGCCTTCGCCTTCATCATTCAGACCACACAACTCACGTCCTTGAGTTTGAGGCACGTCCGGCTCAACATCCTCCGTCTCAGCAACCAGGGGCTCTTCGACAGTGATCTCAGGCACAGTGCCCTTGAGAGACTCATGAAGTGCAAGCGATTGACGCAAGTTGGGCAATGGAGGAGCCTCAGTCTCGTCAACACCTTCAGCCTTCTTAGCCTTGACCGAATTCGTTCTGTCAAAGTAGACGTTGTAGACACTTTTAATTCTCTGGATGTCCTCGTCGCCGTCATCCTCAGGGTTGGTGACTTTCAAGGTCTTGACGTTCGAGTCCTTCAGGTCATCGTCAAAGGAGTCACGAGGCTCGAGATGGGTGGTCCCAATTTCCTCTGGCTCATCTTCAGCAAACGACAGGTCGCTGTTTTGTCTCTGGTGGTACTGACGACTTCTTCTTGGATCAACCGGTTTGCCCTCCCCCTCATCGTCAAAAATGTTGACAGGTGCTGCTGCAGGTGCAGTTGCAACAGTCGACTTGACCAATGGGGAGGGTTTTTCAGACGAGGCAGAATCAAACTTCTTCTCCTCGGAGACAGTGGACACTGTGGTATCATTGTTCAGCGTGTTTTCAGCAAGAGCCCGCTGCTGTTGTTGCTGGGACAAGTTGAACGAGGATGAGTTGGCAGAGAGACCCTCCCTGTACACGGAGTGCATGTCGTTTCTAGAAGTGGCCCTGGAGGTAGGTCTTGACACGGCGTAACCGGAGCGGTCGTTGCCAAAGCTGTGTTTGGCAAACTCTTCCAACGAGTGCTTTGAACCCATGTCGTCCTGCAACGGCAGTGGGAAGTTCTGGTAGTATGGATTGGTGCTGATGGATCTCTCGCTGGCGACACGTGCGTTTGGCGGTCTGTTCATAGCCTGGGATGGGTACCTGGTGTTGTCGTTGGCGAATGGGTTCATCGAGTAGTATGACTGGTTGTCGGCGAAGGACTTGCCGTGGGGCTGCAGACTGGCGCCGGAGAGCTCGCCGCCCGCGGGACCAACGGGGTTCCCGTATTCGTCGTAATCTCTCTTTGGATAGTCCGGGAGGATGGTGGTCTCGCCGTAGAAGTCTGGATCGTTGTCACTCTCGGCCTCCTTCTTGCCTTTCTTGTAGGAGCGGTACAGGAAGTAGCCAAGGATCACGGCAAAGACGGCAACTGGTATCGCCACAGCCAAACCGATGGTCTTCCCGTCAATATCGGAGCCCGTTTGACATTGTTGCTGGTTGCCATCGCAGCCTGTCGTTGTGCTTGATGAGGTCGAGCCGCTGCCAGCCCTCTTCGCTAGAGTGACATGGCTTGTAGTGATGCTGGAGTCGTAACCTGCTGATTCCGAGGGGGAAGCAGTTTTATACACGGTGGTGCTCAGGGGCACTCCAAAGGCGTAGGAACCCTGCAATTGTGAATGATGGTGGGCCATCAAATGTGGATGCTTGAAGCGGGTTCACTGACTGGGAGGAGAATTGTGACACTGTGTTGCGTGTCAAAGGGGGGCAGACTAAAAGAAAAAAAGCTGCAGAGCACGTTTTGGGAGTTGTGGTTCCTGAATGGAACTTGCGTGGGATCAATACAAAGAAGGGATCTGAATCGACGCGTGTAGACACAAGGTACAGATTCGTCTGCAATGGATCTTCGAAAAAAAAAAAGGGGGAAAAACTGGTCTTTGAGACAGTTGGAACTGAGGCCGGTGGAGAGCCAAAAAACAAAAGGTGTGTAGCAGTGTCCCAGTACCGAATTGTTGGCGATTCCACGAGCTCAGTAACACGACTGGGAAACGGGACGTTGGCGTTGGCGGTTCACGCTTTCTCGCTTATTTTCGAATTCTTTTGAATTTGAATTTGATTTTCCCTATTCGGGGGCAGTGGGACCAAAAAAAAAAAAAAGTTTGAAGTGGGTGGGCTGGGCGCCCGTTGGGCTTCCAAGAGTTGGCGCGAATTAATTTCTTGTCGACGTGTGGCAATGAGGAGTAGGGATGTGAAGCGAGAGAGAGAACGCGAGAGAGCGATTGAAAACGTTTACATAGCGTTGTTTCCATGTTTAAACCTTCTCTCCTGCCCTTTTCAGCTCAACTTTTAACTCAACCCCTAAAAATTGGCCAGATTCGGAAGGGAATGTACGCCTAATGTGCGTGAATTTTGATAAGTTGCACTGCCGAGCTGAAACAACGGATGCTCTTGACTAGAGAATAGTATTGGTGATGTATTAAACTCACAAGGCAAAGTCGAACTTGCTCCTTCTCATTTTTAAACACGCATCGTGCTCTCACAATGCGCAGTTAAAAAAAAAAAAGAATTCAACGACCAGCGGGGGGTCATCAAGAACGAGTTCCAAAAAATGAAAGGGGCACAACCATTAGCAAAGACAATACCCGGATGGTTCTGGTAAAAGGCAAGAACCATGTTCGATATAAGTTTTAAATCGATATTGATCTTCTGGTTGGCTGAGGGAATTGAAAAAGAAAGGGCGCAAAACAGGCGAAATTTCCACGCTTTTTTTTATAGGGCAAACAATCTGAGGACTGAGGGGGGTTACCCGGGGTGAGGTAATTCGCGGGCTCATTTTGCCCTCCAGATGGGCCCAAAGTAATCAAATTACCGCTTCTTCATTGTTATCACAATCCTCCGACCAACACATTCGGAAGAACATGGGCGGTATTCTCAAGAACAAGCTTGACAAGGAGCAAAGGGAGGCACAGTCCGTCGCTGAGTCCACCAAGGCATTCCGCGAACAAGTGTTGCGGAACACAAAGCTCAACGCCCTCCTCAAATCCGAGCAGGCGACTGACCACAACGGAGGAGACACGGGCATCGCCAACTCAGCAAGCGACGAGAGACTGCAATGGAACAAACAGAACCTGAGCGAGAACGAGATCATCCAGAAGAACATTATGGAGAACCTGGGACAAACCATTGATGAGCCCAAGACCCCATTCCAAAAGGCAACACAGCCGGAACTTAATGAGTACTACCAGGACGACGACGAGAACAACGATTTGGAGGACTTCTCCCTGGGCGAGCCAGAGTTTGCCCTCGATGATCTCGACAGACTCGACAACACGGGCCATGCATCTGAGATCAGCGTGAGTCAAGGCGAACAAGAGCAACAGCAACAGCCTCCTAAAAAAAAGTCCTTTGAGGAGTTGAGAAAGCAACACTACCACAACGAACACAATCCGACTCTGCACCCACTCTCACATACGGTGAATGCCGATGATGAGTACGATGCAGAGGATGATGAGGAGGCAGAGGAGTTGAAGCCTAGAAAATCCTTTGCCGAGTTGAGAAAGCAACATTATCATCTGGAACATCCAAAGCCTGGACAGACTTTTGACGATGACGACGAATAAAGGCTCAGTTCCTTTGCTCGAATTGATGCTTGATTTTAACAAAACCTTTTTAATGAATGCGCCATGATATAGAAACCAGGATACAACTGTAATTATAAATTCATAGATGTAAGTGTACAATTCTTAATAACGCCAAATGCCCCGTCCTCCAAACCAGTATCGTAAAATTCGTGCCCCAAGTATTCATCTCTTTGTCGCTGACTTATCGCCAAAGAAGTAGTCCCAAATGAATGTCATCGTGATGTCATCCTGATGGTAGTTCATATCATGGTTGCTCTGCACGCGAGGGAAGTCATTGTAGAAATGCCTGCTCGTGACATGGTCCACCTCTTTGACATGGACATGCGTGTGCTGGTGCTTCTTCTCCTTGTCGAAGACTGCTTCCTTGGCAAAGTAGTTTTTGCCAATGTCATTGAAGATCCAGTGGGTCTTGCTCTTGAGCTCCATGATCTCCTGTGGCGATAAGTGTGGGATTGCCTCGTACTTCTCAAGTCGCTCCTCCAGAACATAGTCTTGGAAAGTCATCGTGTGAGTGTGTGAGGTGCAGTATGGCAAGGAATATTGAAAGTGTCTGAAGCGATGGGTGTACCGTGTGGGCACAGGTTATCGATGCTGCGGGAGAGGTTATGAGAGGTCTAAACAGAAGTGAAGAGAAGAGAAGAGAGAGGCACACCCTGGGTTTATAATTTTTCTGAAAGCAGGGCAACGAAAAGGTCCGAGAGCGACAAACAGACCCCCCAAACAAACGTCAAACGAACGCCAAAAAAGACAGAAAAGAGAGGCAGACACATCCATACACATTCATAAACACATCGAAAGTGCTTAATTGGCTTCACCCAACTTAGTTCCTTCACTATAAGCGACACCTTTCTCGACATCCCGGTGTTTTCACTCGTCCGAAGTCGGAGTTTGTAGGGCTTCAAATTCTGGTTAGGGCACGCGGGCGGGGTCATTACCTGGTGTCCGGGTGCGGAGGGGCTGAACGGGGTCCAACAAAAAGCGCGGACCGCAGATCTGAACCGTTGATTGTGTCAAGGTTAAAAATTGGGTCACATGATTGGAATGGAGAGAGAACGAGCGGGGTAAGTCTATGTCGTTTTGATTAGTTCATTATTCATTAAAAATGCGAAACAGGCGGGTGGGGGTCTACTTGTCCACAACTGCTTTGCAGCGCGTGATTTCCGGCGACGAAGGGAGTCCGGCACTAAAGTCATTGACGTACAAGACTCCCTTCCTGTCCACGATAAACAGTTGGTGACCATCTCTGCTGAAGCATAGCGCAGCTGATTCTCGGACACGGAACGCATTGGATACCTGATCCACGATAACGAGACGTTTGGAGGAAGGATCGTCCATTTTGATCGACGACATGAGATAAACTGTGCCATTTTTGTCCAGCAGCGCAATGGAGTCATTACGAGGCGAAATGGCCACTTCATGGATGTTGTTGCCGACCTCGTCAATGCGCTGAAGGAGTTTCGGTTGTGCCACTGCTTGGAATGTGAGCGGTTTCGAGGTCGAAGTGGTTGAGGGCTGGGGCAGCATCCCAGAGAGAGCGGGTCCCGCGGTTGCTGCTGCGGGTCTAGTGATCTCTGAGGTGTAGTCAATGTCCGTTGAGGTGATGAGACCCGCGGCTGTGGTAGTTGCCGCTGATAATTGCGGGGCAGGCGACGTTGGGTTGGCCATGTTGACCCTGCGGATGTTGTTGTCAATGATGATTGGCGGAGCGTTGAATGCAACAGAGGAAACCACCATGTACTTGTTGTTCGGGAACATCTTGAAAGAGGTGATGCCCTCGCTTTCCAGAGAGGTGTCAAGCGATCTAATGGCCTTCATGACAAGCCTTGGCCTTGCTGGGTCCTTGACGGAGACGGTCAAGAAGCGGGATTCAAGTGCCGTCGAGCACGACAGGTAATTGCAATCGAGGGAGAATGAAATGTGGTTGATTGGGTCATGGTAAGGGAACGTGATCGTAATTGGGTCGACTGAGCGGAGCGTGCCCAACAGGCGGAACTCGACATCATCGGCACCATTGTCGCCCCAAAGAGGCTCATCCTCCAGGAAGTAGTTGTTCGAACCAGAGGATCCGCGTTTCTGAAGATCATCGCTGCCAAACCTCAATGAGTGCATGACGATCAAGGCCTGTTCTGTGCCACTAATCCTGTCTTTGCCTGTTATGCCGTAGGCTATGAGCCTTGAGTCGTTCGAAATGTCGATGCAACGGATCGGGAACGGCGAGCAATAGGCGTAGATGGGTTTACCATACTGGTTCATGTCGTAGACGCGCAGGATGCCATTGGTGCCCGAGATGACGAGTAGCGAGTCCGACATGGCGCAGTACAAGTGTTCCCAAGTTTGCATCTTGCGTTTGAAATCGAGTCCACCGGGGTCATTGGTCGTGGAGAACCCGCCGCCACGGATCTCATCGGGGATCCATTCATTTGAGTGGTGCAGTTTCTCGAATGAGATGCCGTATTCACCTTTTGAAGTACCGCAACAATGGAGCGTTGGTGGCAGTTTGTGATTGGCAGGGATCTTGTACACTTCCCACTTCTTTGAGGAGAGCAGGACAAAGTATTTACAGTTCGGGGCGATGCTGACGTTGGAGAAGGTGCGTGACTTGGTCATGAGCAGTTTTGAATGGGTCGAATGCGAGTGGTGGGCCCTATAAGTCGGAAAGCACTTGACAAAGAGATATTCTTTATGCTCTGCATCGATTGGTGTTGGTTCGTGTGGTTGGCCCAAAGTCTGGTGCTTGGAGTTTGTCGAGGAGTGCCTGCGGCGACGCGACGTGTTTGAAGGGAATTTGGACAAGAAGGGTAGTGACAGTTTCTGCTGTGCAGGGGCTGTGTGCACAGCGAGCGGAGCTGGTTGCAATTGTATCGATGTGGCCTTTGTTGACGTTGTAGAGGATGAAGCAGACTTTGTCTGCTGGAGTGGGATGTTGGCTGAGCTGAAAGATAGGGCGTTGGAGTTGGACGATAGGGCCGACTGCTGATCAGTTTCGAGGTCCTGTTCAGTGTCGAGTGTTCGGGCGACCGAATAGAAAAGTGATAAGAGAGTCTGCTTGCGATTGCGAGTCCCGAGCCGCGCTGTCTTCCCGTCATCATCATCGTCTGCTGGGTCGGGCACCAAACGCTGGGTTCTCAAGATGTCGTAGAGTTTCCTAAGTTGGTTGTTGTTGGCGAGCACTTTCGTTGTCGAGTGGCACAGGGGGCACTTGAACTTGGCAACGAGCTGCTGCTGGAAAGTGATCTCCTTGACGAGGGACTCAGTAAGGATGTCCCCACAAGACAGGATAACAGCGTCGGGAGCCGGTTTGTGTACAAGCTGTGAGTCGCTGTCGTATGTCACTGGCAGCGTAACGAGATCAACCAGTTGCCGCGCCAGAGCTGGGTCATCGGCGTCCGCAGGAAGGAGCAGGGCCAGTGGCTGTACCGAGGAGGATGATATATGGGACCTGTTGCCGCTGTCGATGCTGGCGGCGGGGAGTTGAACGCTAATTGCGGCATCGCTGGGCACTGCCATGGCTTGGGGTTTTCCAGTTGGCGGTTGTGGGGGGTTAATTCTCGCACCCTTTTTTTTATTTCTGGAGGGAGCAGCAGTACGTGATGTTGAGAGAAGGGGTGTGTGGGTTAAAATGCTGTGGGTATGAGTTATTGTTTAGGGGGTGTATGTGAGGTGTGTCTTTGAGCCGTGGCCATTGTCATCGTTAGGTGTAAGGGGCCCCCGCTGAGAACTTGGAGTGACTAGGGACTAGGGACTGGGAGGGGGGTCAGCAGGCAGGACCCGAAATCAGTGGCGCAGGGGAGAAGGGCAAGTTGTGACGGCCCGCAGTTGCAGACGTTGATTGGCCCATGTCCCGGAAAGCAGGCCCAGGCTCTGACTGACCTAAGCGGATGCTGCGGTGGAGTGGTTCCGAAAGCAGTGGGATTCCTGCAGGCGAACACAAGAGACAACAACAGAGGCAACAGAGACAAACAGAAACGAGAAAAAAAGAGACAGAGAGACAGATGGGCACAGAGAGCGAGAGCGCGAGTGTAAGTTTTTGTTAGCTTGTCAGTTGTTGGGTTTGTCATTCTGTCGTCATTCTAAGCCTTTTCATGCGGGCACTCTTATTCTCCTCACTGTAAGGTCTCACATTAGGCACCCAAAGCCCCAAACCTTATGTCATCAGAGCAAGCTCGAGCCCAACACCGCGGTGAGAATGCATGGGTAAGGAGCACAGCCAGGGACCAGGGGAAAACAGCATGGTGAATAGATCGACGAGCACATTCCAGCGGTCCTCTCCAATAATCAATAGCTCCATTCAAACCCATGTTAATAAGCACCTCATCTCTGCGCGTGGCCATCCTGGCTCGGTCTCTTTTCTTTTTCTGCGCACACCACCGCTAAAAATGGCTAGTTAGGCCGCCGCCAAAGAAAGGCAAAAAAAAAAAAAAAAAAAAAAATACTGTCAACGCAGCTGCGGAATTCAAACATGCAGTATAGTTGCACTACGCCCGACAGCCATATATAATTTCCAAACCCTCCAATAATGCTTTTCCGAATGTCTTGTCCCTATCAAACAACTTTGTCATTCTGATTCTGCCCTCATGGACGCCTTCTTGACACCTAACGCGTTCATCGAGCTCGCCTGGTGCCTCTACTTCAAGGCCCCTGGCGCCAGCCAGAGCCCCGAGTTTGGCACTTACCACAGCCAACTCAGCAGCTTGATTGCCACGACACAACTCAACACCCAGCTCCTGGCACATGCGCTGTATTATCACCACTTGCTCCTCACGCATAGGACCACACTGGCGCGGGAGCCGCCTCCTTCCTCCTTCCACAGCAGTTCGAAATCCAGACTCCGCTTGCTCAGCAGCCCTGCACGCAGGAACGCTGCGGAATTGACCGAGCTCATTGTCGTGCTATTGATGCTCGCCAATAAGGCACACGACGACGCCTCCTACACGATGAAGACATGGGAGAACCTGACCCCGTTGTCGCTGGCAACGCTGAAAAAGCGCGAGATCACGGTGCTCAAAAAGATCAACTACAATGTGTTTTTAACCACGCTGGAGTACACGCAGTGGGTCGACCTTGCCAGGGCATTTGGTTGCCAATACCATGTCACCGTTGAACCAATCCCGCCAACAGCGCCGCTGCCCTTGGCTTTGCCTGCGGTCTCACCGACTCATTGCCACGAGTCTTACCACCCACTGACGCCACGCTCGCCGTTGCTCGACATTGCTTCGCAAGCCCATATCCTGCCTGTTGCTCCTTCCCGCAAGCGTTCATTGGACGAGACGTATCTTGTCCCTGAGCCAACCAAACGCCTGCGGAGTGCGACGCATTTGTTGACACCGGCGAAAGTACCGTTCCAAGGGCAACCACAGCAGGGACCCACGCCGCTGCCACTAGGTGCCTACTACGCCATTGACACTACGCCGCAGCAGGCATTTGTCCCTGTTGGTCCAATGCCAGCTCCAATGGCTTTGCCAATGGCTGTGCCCGTGCCCTTGGCTGCTGCGCCCTCGGCGTTGTACGACCAACCATTGCCTCCCCGAACCCAGAGATGCCAGCCCCATCCCTTGGACTGCCACTGCTGCGCGCTGACCAACATGGCCAACGGGTATTTCCGCGGCAAACATTCGGTGCAGATGCGCTCCATGCTTTGAGAAGGACACTATCAAACGACGTTACGAACATTGCTTGCATTTATCAACTGCTAATATCACAATCTTTGCATATCGGGAGCTTTGTGTAGAAAAGTGGCACGGGAACTGACCTGTAACTCGGTTCCGGTGCATTCGTGTTTGAGGGTGATGAAATAAGGCGTCTAGGTCAAAATAATATGCTAGGCGGGATTGGCTATGGAGGAGAAACCGGGCCACATAACGGCACTTTTCCGAAGAACACCCTTTTTACAGCAGACAAAGCTCAGGAGTCAGTAAAAGCCAACAAATAATATCTCACCCATAATTACCATCTCATGTAAGGACAGCAGCGGCGTCCCATTCGAGGCCTTTCGACGCACTCCCAGGGTTTGGGGGGCTCTACTCTGCCATTTGGGCCCGTGTACAGACAAAGCGCAAAGTGGCGAAAAACAGCACAGACAGTTGGCAATCGTTTTGGAAAGTGGGCAGCGAATGAGCAGCCTTCTGGCCAGTCAGTTCCAAGGATACGCAAATTGCTGGAGGCAAGGAAGGGATGGTTCTGGTATCTGCACCGCCCCACTATATTTTTTCTTTCTTTTTTTGTCACTCTAAAGCTTTATTGCCTCGGTATGCGTGCGTTATTTGGGCTTTTGTCCGCCCCTTTTCTCGAAAAGCCCAGCCAAAAACAGCCAAAGAGAGCTTTTGACTGGGTTAGGAGTTCAAGACTGCTTCCCTGAAGCCATTGAGAACGTTGTCAAAAGCAACAGAGTGCTACTCTCTCTCAAAGACCCTGTTGACTCCCCACTCTGCTGCCCTGACTCCTCTGGCGCAGTCCCAACCGCGCCGTTGACTGACTAATCGCGGCCTAACTTAACGAGAATTGTCACATCCCGCCCCCGCCCTGTTAAATACACGTAACAATCGCCCATCGTCCACTCGGGCTCTTGTCGCAATCTCCCATATCATCAAGCAATGTCCTTCTCGACAGTCCCCGCGACCTTGATCACAGAATCTTACGTCTCGTACAGGGGAAGACTCTCCGAAGGTGTCACTTACAACCCTTCAAACAACACTTTGCTCTGGGTTGACATCATTGCCGGCAAATTCCACAGATTGGTTGTCGGTCAAGAGGACACCACCCACCAAGAGATCTCTATCCCAGGAGAGGCGATCGGCGTCATCTACCTCGTCGAAGGCCACGACGATCTCATTTACCTTGGGGCCCGCCATGGCATTGCATCCTACGACTTCGGCACCGGCGCATTCGACTACGTCATCAAGTACCCGCAAGAGGCATCCCATCTCAGATCCAACGACGGTAACGTCACACCAGATGGAAAGTTCATCTATCAAGGTCTCATGGGCCATTTCGACATTGGGCCAGTCGCCACGGGGAAACTCTACAGAATTGACCCCAACACGGGCCATTTCGATACGGTGGAAAAATCAGTCTTGATTCCAAACGGTGCAAACTGGAGTAAAGACCAAAAATACTTGTTTTGGACCTCATCATTAGACCACATCATCTATCGTTTCGACTTTGATCCAGATACAAACACTGTTTCAAACAGACAAAAATGGATCGATCTCCGTGATTCGTTCGAGCCAGACTTCTCCGGTCCAGAACCAGATGGATTCGCCATCACTGAGGACAACCATATCTTCACCGCAGTGTGGGGCACCTCGTCTGTCGCGCATTTCGACGACAAGGGTAGATTGGTCGAGGTGTTCAAATTCCCAGCCCAACGAATCTCCTGTGTCGGGTTTGGCGGCGCCGAGCTGGATGACGTCTACGTGACATCGGCCAACTTGCACCTCGACGAGCCAGACAAGTTGCAGTTAAACCCAGAGGATCTCGGTGGATCTTTGTTTAAGTTCAAGGCCCCAAGCGGACAAAGGGGAACGTTGAGACCTAAGCTTGCTGGTCCAATTGTGCCAAAGTGAGCGTCACATGTTGGCAAAACTCTTCCACTGCTTCGTTCTCATCCGAGCCTGCTTGACGCAGCGCCGCCAGCTTCTGATTGGCGAGATCCAGTTGTTTGTCCTTTGGAAGATGGGCATTGTCGAGGAAGACCGAATATATGTCTTTGAGATGATGCTGTAGTGATTTGAATGAGAGCATGTATTGCAACTTCTCATCTTTTAAAAGTGCAGCATGAGCAGCGCTCATATCATATGATGATTGTAGCTTAATGTCAACTGTTGGTTCGACTATGGTTGTGACTGCCACTGCATTGTTGGCGTTGTTGGCAACGGCCTCATCGCGGGCCTTATGGGTTTCGGATTTGAAACAGATTAAAGAACAGTACACGACATCGCACTTGGGACACTTGTAGTTGGCGTCCTGCTGACTGCATATACCACACTTCCCGAAAGTCTTTGCCATTGAACAAGGCAAGGAAGTATGACAATGAAGGTATTGTCTGTGCCAGACACAAAAAAAAAAAAAAAAAATTCGATCCCCAATTGTCTGACATAAGCTCAAAAGTCGCGATTCGCGATTTCTAGATATTCTTTTCGCTTCACCCCGATACCTCCGATTTCGCAGTGACAAACAAAAAGCCGCTCATTGGTCACTTGCGCAGCGACGGTTGCAAAAAATGAGTGGGATACCAGAGGAAGGGATCGTATGAGCTTGTATCGGCCAGCATCACCAACTACGTTGCCGAGTCATCAGGAAACCTCTACACTGAAAGACGACTGAGGCCCTGTCGTCCCGGAGATTGATCAACAAACGCGTTATTCTCGAACTCTTTTGCCGTAGCGCAGCAAGCAGAGATGCTCCAAAGCCCGTGGGAATGCTGCCCCCCTTTCTGTCCCACCACGATTTAAAACAATGCCGGTACAAAATAGAGAGAAAAAAAACATACTGGTTGTGGGGGCGTTGTCGGAGTAGTCGAGAGATGATGGAGTGGTTGGGAGCAGTGGCGGCTTTGGCAACGTTACCTACCGGTCCCTCGCTCCGCCATGCACACCGGCACAACACACTTTTTCTGCCATAACAGTTTATCCTTTTCCGGCCAATCACGGGTCATGAATTCATAATCGGCGCTTTTTGGCCATTCACAGCACTTGAAAAATTTCTCTTTGGAATGCGACAAATATAAATAAACTCCGGCTGCCAGTTTTTCCTCCCTGATCCCAAAACTGCTTGTCTACACAAAAAACTACATTACAATGCCAGCTCCATTCAAGAAGGGTTCTGAGAAGAAGGGTGCCACCCTATTCAAGACTAGATGTCTACAATGTCACACCGTCGAGCAAGGTGGTCCACACAAGGTTGGTCCAAACTTGCACGGTGTCTTCGGTAGAGCCTCCGGTAAGGCCCCAGGTTACTCCTACACCGACGCCAACATCAACAAGGCTGTTGTCTGGACCGAGCAAACCATGTCTGACTACTTGGAGAACCCAAAGAAGTACATTCCAGGTACCAAGATGGCCTTTGGTGGTTTGAAGAAGGAGAAGGACAGAAACGACTTGGTCACCTACTTGGCTGCTGCCACCAAGTAAGCTGTTCCGCCTAGAGACTAGACAACACAAAATGTTCACGAGTTATGAGTAAGGTTAGGGGATGTTTTTGAATTCTTGTTCTTTTGCTGATTCATAGAGGCTTAGAGGAAGGTTTGTATATATTGTTTATTATTCAACGTCATTATAATCTATACAAGCTGGTAGCTTCAACTTTGCTATCTTTTGAGTGTTTGACAGATGTTCTTTGGTGATTGGCATCTGTTGGTTACAACATCAACGCGCCCACAATCAATTACTGTTCATGTTCCGATTGTGGACTCTTTGACACATTTACACATACACTTTCAAAGCTAAGGTACTTGTTGGGGGGGGGGGGGAATGCATGGAACTCTAGTGACCTCCTTTTGCATTTCGAGCAACCTAACAATCTACTGCTTCCAATATTGTATTTCTTTGACCTTCGAGAGATGCGGTCGGAACTTGATAGCAAAAAAAAAAAAAAAAAAAAAAAAAAAAAAAAAAAAAAAAAAAAAAAAAAAAAAAAAAAAAAAAAAAAAAAAAAAAAAAAAAAAGAAGGAAAAAAACCACACCCTCGGAACTTCAGTTTTTTTCCCTCTCACCGTGGCCCTACCAGACCGTTTAGATTGTTTTTGACACATAACCGTTGGAGAGATTATCAGTGGCATTAATAACATCGATTTGCGAAGGATTGAGGATGGTGAGAGATGGATAAGGGCAGAGAGAAGTTGAGAATCTGAGAGAGAGGGAGTTCTGAGATCTGAAAAGGGACTTAAAAGCACCAAGTGTGATGAGGGGCCCATCTATTGTGTGAGTATTGCGTCAAGCACAGAAAAACCACATCTATTCTCAAATATTTGAGAAACAGAATATGTTTGGCGTTCTCAAATACATAAATATGCAAATGCTCTCTTCTCGCTCCCTTATCGCTCTCCCTCTCAACCTCATAGCCGTGGACAAGACATCAAAGCACTCAAAAATGATCATCTTTCAAGGCGAGCGAGTGGCATGCGAGGAATGCATTCGAGGCCATCGTGCTGCAGAGTGCGAACATATTGAAAAGCCAATCTACACAGTGAAAAGCAGGGGTAAAGTGGTGGGAATGACCAGGGGCTCTGTTCGGGTCAGGTTTCCAGCAGGGTATAGCATCATGAAGGAGACCGATGCCAACCCGGCAACTGGGACCAAAATCCGTTGTTATACCGTTGATCCTGCAACCAAGGGATGGTATTTCAGAACCACCACTGAAGGTGGATTCAAAGTGATTGGTCCAGTCAGTGCCAATGACAAGCAGCTGCGTGTGTACAACATGAGATTGAACAATAGCAATCACCCCAATCAACACGTGATTATGTGTCCTTCTGCCAGCGAATTTGATACTGAGGACCAAGACTACAACATGTGGGAGGACAGACGGTTAGAAAAAGGATTCAAGGCGGCGAAGAGACGAGGTCAGAAGTACGCTGACCAGTATGTGGAGAGGCACGGTCAAGTTGAGGAGAAGTTTACAGGCAGGAAGCGCATGTCGAGAGAGAACCAGAGGACACAGGGCATCACAGAGCTACAGATACCGGATGTCATGTCACAAGGGGGCCATTATTCAACATTCACTACCCCAGCCCATTCTGTACACCTTCCTGAACTCAACTACACATATCATAGACCCACTCACCAAACAGGTAATTATGATATTTCCAGAGATATTGCCAACCATTCATTTAGTCAAACACCACAGGGCATCTACCATGACAACAACTGCGGTACTCCACGTGACGTTAACCCTGCTCAGCTTCCTCAAACCCCACCAAGCAGCCGTCAACCTTCTCCTGCCGGCGTCCAAGACTGCCATTGTGGCGAAGTGGACATGTGCACACCACACGCACTCTTTCTGCACAAGCTTTACGGGCACAACATTGAAGAGGCCAAATGTATTTACCAGAGCACACTCGCTACTGCACACAAAGCAAGGGAGGAGCGAATCTGCTTGGAAGAGTGCGGTATTTTCAGCAATTCAGTGGTTAGATTCGGGGAGCGATTGGAACTTTTCATTGGGGCTGGACAACATGAAGCAACGGAAAGTCAAGCCTCAGTGTACCCTGCTAATGTGCCTCAGAGTCAAGGCCCTATTGGAGATACTTTCAGTGGTCAGCAAATGGGACAACCAGTGAGAGTCACCGAAGGAAGACTAGCACAAGACGATGTTGTGGCTGGAAGCGACGGTGGGACGCCTAGCGATTTCCTTGTTACTGGAGGGACTGTTCCATCTGAGACTCAATTTGACCAGTTTACCCAGGATGAAACCAATGCAATGGCCACTGCACTTCTATTCGGAACGAGACACCCGGATGACGCTGAAGAGGAACATACACAGACACCACTGCAAGAAGAATCATTTCAGCAGCCTTTTATGAGTACTCCTACCTGTGAGGAGAATGCCCTGACCTCTCCTGCTAGATCACCAGGGAGCCAAGTTACCAGTAGCTTCGGCAACAAGGCCGATACAAAGAAGACTGACGCACTGTTTCCTAGTGATAACTCACAGAATGCTGCCGAGTCTGGTAACCTACTGGACGATACTGGATTGTCGCTTGATCTCTTTGCAGAGGATGACCCCCTGTGTGAGTTTTTGGCTGACCATGTCGATGACGGTGTCGACTACTTTGCCGACTTTTAGCTGATATGATGAATTATGATTCAATGCAAGTGTTTTATTTAAATGCCGTACTTCTCCCTGAGTTGTTGCTTCTTCTTTTCGAGCAGGAACTGTTGGATCTTCTGTTCGGAAACGGGTGTCTTTGATGTGATAAGTGTTAAATACTCAGCAGTTGTTGGCTCCTCTTGGAGTTCAAGTGTGCGTTTCTGCGTTGCAGAACGAAGTTCCTTTTCTATTGGATTGGGTATCGTATCCTCCATTTCCTCATCGTCGTCAACGATTTGTCGCGTTTCTCTTCTTATCTCTTGCTCTTGTTCATATGAAGTCTTGATAGTGTCGTGGTAGCCGAAGTAATGAGAGTCCACTCTTTTCTCAAGTTCCTTGATCTTGTTCTGGACATGGGCCTGATCGCTAATGTTCCGCAATTTGGTAGTCCTGATTTCGTTCTGTCTGTCAATGAGCTCCTGGACATCGCTCAATTCACGCGCATGGCCAAAATAGCGGTATCCCTTGATCTTCACCGAGCTGCTCTCAATGTACTTGTTGACGGTGCTTCCAGCATTCATGTAATTCTGGCCATGCAGATTATGGAAGATGTGGTACTCAAAAGTGTATTTCTCTTTGCACAACGCGTTCAGCTCATCGTTGATATCACGGATCTGGTACTCAGAGAGCCCCACGTTTGAGCTGATGCGCAGAATCTTGTCGTTGATCTCCTTGATGATGACCTTGCGCCAGTTCTCGGCCTCGTTGAGAGTCTTGACGTGCTTCATGTTACGGGGACGCTGGGTAGAGTGGTAGTCGCGGTACCCATTGGCCTCTGCCTGCTGCTCCTGGTAGCGGAACAGCACCGTGTTTGCCTTGTCAGCGTTTCGAGACATTGATGTTTCTTGGACAAGTTTGCAATCTGAGAGAGATGGGGGCTCAAAATTGTGCATCCGATTTGACATTTCTTTTAATGATACGGGCACGCAAAAAGAACGCGAAATATTTGGACAAAAAAAAGAGCGGGTCCCTTCTCTTTATTTAGAGCGACTCCTCCAACCAAGAACTGCTCAACTGAGAAATGGCCGTCACATTGAGCCCAACAGTGCGCAACGTCCGATTCGTCCTCGGCGGTCTTGCACTGTTCACGCTGGTCATCTTCTTCTTCACGTCGCCACCAAACCAGGTCGCCGATTCCCTCGAGAAGGCCAGGTCGTCACTCCAGCAGGCCACCAACGCCGCATTTGACTCGACAGATTACCCGCCGAAGCCGAACGGCGATTCCAAGCCCGTCGGTACATCTCCACAGTACGCCGATGACGTTACGCAGCCAAAGCCGGTTACTACCAAGCCACTGGTTGTCGGCAACTCTCCTCAATACGCTGACGATTCGAGCAACAGCGTTGATGAGAACGGCCAGAACCCAAAGGCCCAAGACAAGGACACGCCAATCAAGGAGGCACCTAAGCCTAAGCAGGGCTCCTCGTCCGGCGGGAACCCCAACGGCGTGACTGCGATCAAGAATAAGGATAAGGCTTATGAAGGTGTCCCTGACAAGGAGAAGGCCCTTGCTGACGAGGACGACGAGAATGTCAACGTCCCAACTGACAGAAAGAACATAGCTGGTTGCACCAAGGAATCCGAGTGGGTGATTATGATTGATGCGGGCTCTACCGGTTCCAGAGTGCACATTTACGAGTTTGACGTTTGTTACTCCCCACCAAAGTTGAAACCAGAGACGTTCAAGATGTTGAAGCCAGGTCTGTCCTCCTTTGACACAGACGCTGTTGGTGCTGCCAAATCTCTTGATCCATTGCTCCAGCTTGCATTGGAGACTGTCCCAAAGAAGAAGCAGAGTTGTACCCCTGTGGCTGTGAAGGCCACTGCCGGTTTGAGACTTCTTGGTGAGGAGAAGTCCAACAAGATATTGCAACAGGTGAGAACCCATTTGGAGACCAATTACCCATTCGCTGTCGTCGAGAAGAAGGGCGTTGAGATCATGAGCGGCGATGATGAGGGTGTCTACGCCTGGATCACCTCGAACTATCTACTGGGAAACATTGGCTCCTCAGCGAAGGTGCCAACTGCTGCTGTCTTTGACCTCGGCGGTGGGTCCACTCAAATCGTGTTTGAGCCAGAGTTTAAGAATGGTGAGCAGATGATTGAAGGTGAGCACAAGTACGACATCAACTTTGGCAACAGAGACTTCTCCCTCTACCAATTCTCACACTTAGGTTACGGTTTGATGGCTGGTAGAAATAAGATCAACTCTCTGATTGTCTCTACTGCCATCAAGAATGGTAAAGTTGACAAGAACACGAAGGGCACTGTCAAGTTGGAGAGTCCATGTATCCCGCCAGGAATGACTGCCACGGGCGTTGAAGTTAAGCTTGAGTCTGGTGACAAGTACACTGTTGACTTTTCTGGCTCCGAGACTGTTTCCAACGCCCAGTGCAGATTCCTTGCCGAGTCCATCCTGAAGAAGGACGTTGCCTGTTCCCAGGAGCCATGCTCTTTCAACGGTGTACACCAGCCATCCCTTGTGCGCACTTTCCACCAGCACAGCGACCTATACGTGTTCTCCTACTTTTACGACAGAACCAACCCATTGGGCATGCCAGCGTCCTTCACGTTGCAAGAGTTGTCTGACCTGGCCAAACTGGTTTGTCAAGGTGAGAACAGCTGGTCCTCCACTCTATCGGCAATCGATGGCTCCATCAAGGAACTGACCGATGAGCCACAGTGGTGTTTAGACTTGTCCTTCCAGGTTGCCCTGTTGCACATTGGCTACGACATTCCACTCCACAGGGAACTAAGAACCGCCAAGAAAATCGCCGGCTACGAGCTCGGATGGTGTTTGGGTGCCGCCCTGCCACTTCTAGATAAGAACGCTGGCTGGACGTGTCGTGTCTCTGAGGCTGCTTAGATCATACAATCCGTTTAAATCCAAAACTGTTACTTTTCAGGGGGTAGACAGGTTTGTCTCTTGTTTTTCCCAGTTAGGAATTTTTCGCGATCATCTGTAAAACCTGGGTGGATGGGAATTTATCCTTCAGGCCTTCGTTCGGTCCGACACCTTTTTTAAGTGGACACTCCACTAAATTCCGGATTGCAGGCCATTCCGTCCACAGGAGAGATCCATCTCGACATAGAGCTACTTTAGACACCGATCGGCCTAGACAAGGAGCTACCCCGCAAAACAAAACACTCGTTTCGAGCACGCCACTGTCCTTAATACCCCACCACCACCCATCCCACCAGGCACTTGGCCAATGAACATTGAGAGACGGAGATCACACAATCGCTCGTCAACGCCTCGAAAAGAGGACGACACCTTCAAACGCCTCCAGGAGCTGAGTACCTCCAGCGCAGACCTTTTGCAGAAGAACCAATCGCATGTCAAGCTCTCGGAGACGGTACACAACGTGAGAATGCTTTCCAAGTCCATTGCGAAGACGAGTGTCACGCTGGACGCCCACCGTATTATGGTCGTGACGAAAGCGAGGGACAACTCACTCGTTTACCTGACCAGGGAGCTTGCAGAGTGGCTGCTTGTGGAGTATCCCGATGTGACGGTTTACGTTGACCACCACCTCGAGGATAGCAAGAAGTTTGACGCAGACTCCTTGTTCAGGGATGTCCCCAATTCGAGAATGAGGCTGAAGTACTGGACCAAGTCCTTTATTCGTGAATCATACGCCGACCTTGACCTCATCATCACGCTGGGCGGTGATGGCACTGTCCTTTACGTCTCGTCTTTGTTCCAAAGAAACGTCCCACCAGTCATCTCCTTCTCGCTTGGATCGCTTGGGTTCCTCACAAACTTCCAGTTCGGGGATTTCAAAGAGACATTGCAATTCGTGATGGAGAATGGCGTCAGAACGAACCTGAGAACGAGACTGCTGTGTCGTGTTCACAAGGCAGATGGCACGCTTGTGTGCGAGCAACAGGCGTTGAACGAGCTGACCATTGATAGGGGCCCATCGCCATTCGTTTCGATGCTGGAATTGTATGGGGACAGCCAACTACTGACTGTGGCACAGGCTGACGGACTCATTTTGGCCACGCCAACGGGATCGACGGCGTACTCTTTGAGTGCAGGTGGATCGCTTGTGCACCCGGGAGTCAATGTCATTTCGGTGACACCCATTTGTCCACATACGCTGTCCTTCAGACCGATCCTGCTGCCCGATAGCATGGTTTTGAAAGTGAAGGTTCCCAAGCGGAGTCGTTCCACTGCGTGGGCCTCATTTGATGGCAGATCGCGTGTCGAGTTGATGAAAGGTGATTACGTTACTGTGTCGGCGAGCCCGTTCTCGTTTCCCACGGTGCTCTCCTCATCGACGGACTACTTTGACAGTGTCAGCCGTACGCTGAATTGGAACATCAGGGAGGAGCAGAAGTCGTTTGTCCACTTGCTCAGCACTAAGAATCAGAAGCACTACGCCAAGAACAAGAAATTGAGAAAGACCAAGTTCAATTTCAACGACTCTGACGACAACTTGAGCGACGCGGTACAAAGTACGACGGATATTGATGATGAGGGACACGAGAGTCCCTTGGACATTGATGACAATGAGTACTCTACTTTTTTCGTCCCAGAGGCTGGCCAGGGTCTGGCGACCCCGGTGGCCAATGGGCAATCCTTGTCATCCACGCCAAAGTTTGTGCCCATCAGAGCACCAAAGAAGATGCTGGATCTCAGCCATTTGAGCTTGCATAAATAGAGACCTGTTAGGTTTTAAAAAGTGTGTAGATTGTGTGCATGTTTTCTAGATTACAAACCCTTCAACAGACGGGTGACGGCGTCGACGCCGTGCTCGCCCTTGGACTCCCTCAGCTTCTCCTGGACCTTGTCCTCCAATTGTGCCAGAGGGATCACCTCACCGTCATCGTTAGCAAACTCAGGACCGAGTCTCTTGACACGAATGTTGCCCTCGGCGTACTCCTCTTTGCCGAGGATGACAGCGACAGGAGCACCGCTCTTCTCAGCAGCCTCGAATTGCTTTCTTGGATTAGGTTTGCTCTTGTACAAGTACTCTGTCTCGATGCCTTGGGCCCACAGCTTCTTGGCGACAGACATACGCTCAGGCAGGTAGCCAGTCCAACCTTCACCACCGCCAAAAGCCATGACGTAGACCTGGGTGGCAGTTGGCTTAATGGTCGCCGCCTCGGCCTCTCTTTGCTTGATGATGGAGAAGATTCTCTCGACACCGAAGGAGACACCGACGCATGGGATGCTGACGTTCTTCTTGCCGTTGGCCGAGGCAAACATGTTCACCAAGTTGTCGTAGCGGCCACCTGCGGCGATGGAGCCGACACCGACGTAGGCTGAGGCGTCGTCATCTTCGCTAGATTTCTTCTTGGACTTTGTTGCGGCCTCCTTCAGAGCGGCAGCGTCCTTTGGAGGAGCCGAGGCAGCGGTGACTGCCTCGTAAATGAGACCGGTGTAGTAGTCGAGACCACGGGCCAAAGAAAGGTCAAAGGAGATGTAGTTCTCGATGCCAAAGGCCTTGACGTAGGTGAGCAACGTGGACATATCCTCAAGACCTTGCGCAGCGAGCTCGTTGGAGACAAGTTCTGGCTTGCTTTGCAGAATGGCGAGGACCGCTTCGAGGGAGCCGTTGAGCTTGACATACTCGCCAATCTTGTCAGCGGTCTCATCGGTTTGACCCTTCTCGTGGGTCATCTCCTTCTTGACAACGTCCCATGGGGACTTGTCGAGCTTGTCGACGGCGGAGGAGATCTTTCTGACATCCTCGTCAGCGACACCAGACACTTTGAAGATACCGTCGAGGATCTTTCTGTGGTTGAGCTTGATCTTGAAGTCCGTGATGCCGAGGCCAGTGAGACCCTCGACCAAAATGGCCAGCACCTCGGCGTCAGGCACCATCTGCTCGTACGCGCCGGCAACGTCAAAGTCGCACTGGTAGAACTCTCTCATTCTGCCCTTTGTCATGGCCGGCTGGTCGCGACGGTAGACCTTGGCAATGTGGAAGCGCTTGATGCTCTGGATGTTGTTCATGGCGACGTATCTGGCGAAAGGCACCGTCAGGTCGTAGCGCAAGGAGCAGATTTCACCGCCTTGGTCTTTGAGGTCGTAGATGAGCTTGGAGTCCTCACCGTACTTGCCAGCGAGGATCTCACGGAGCTCAAAGACTGGCGTGTCGATGGTCTGGCCGCCGTGGCGCTTGAACAAGGCAGACAACGAGGAGAAGATGCCCTCTCTGATGACCATGTCCGTGTCGGCCCAGTCCTTGGTGCCCTTAGGCACCTTCAGTTGGAACTTGGCCGGCTTGGCCTTCTTGTGCGCAGAGGATGGGGCGGCGTCTGCGGCAGCGGCAGCGTTGGTGACTGGGGTTTGTTCGGCAGCGGACATCAAAGTTCTTCTCAACGAGGGTAACAGCCTCTTGAACATGCGCTGCGCGCTTCATTGGCAGCGTCCGCTCGGTTCGCAACGAATTTTTCACGATGACTGGGAAATTGGTAGGCGCCACATCCAAGTTCCAAAAAAAACGAACAGTCGGAAAAGATCAACAGACAAGACACACAGAAGTGGTTCCTTCCCAAAACAATTGCTGAAACTATGGACGCCGTGGCAGAGATTGAACAGCTGCTGAGAGACACATCGCTGCTCGAGGACAATACCGACGGCAACGCTGAGCTTCGCGAGAAGTTCCTCTCCCCGTCGAATGCGCTGCCGTGGGACCTGCTCGATATCGTGCAGGAGGTGCCGCCGGTGGACAAGACCGCGATGTACGATTCGCTGGTGCAACTGCCGCAGTCCATTTCGCGCTCACAGTACAGACTTAAACGTCAGGGAATTGCGGGCAGAGTCGTTGGCTACGAGGAAAAGCTGAGCCACGCCGAGTTGATCAATTCACAGGCGGCCAATTCCATTTCGTTGAAGAGACAATACGCAGCCAAGGAGCATTCATTCCGAGGCTCCACCTCGAATCTGCCCTTCCAACCAGGCGGATCGCTCACTGTCACCGATAACTCCCAAAAGACCCTTCTCCACAGGGACGCTGAGGGACTCTTTGACGTGGCCCAGGGGCTCAGTCGTGGGCTCGACATTGCAGACTCGACGCTCGTTGCTGAACTCAAGGACCTCGAGGGAGTCGACGGTCCTGAATCAGATGAGGTCATTGAAGGTGAGATCGGCTTACAGCTGAACCATATCATCGCACCAGAAAAGGCATCTTCGTCGCACGGGTTCGAAAAGGAGATTGACGAGCTTCTCCCTGTCGACATCAACTTTGGCAGATCCCTGTACAAACCAGAACCAAAGCCCCGCCACAGGGACTGGGCTCATGTCGTGGACTTGAACCACAAGATTGAGAACTTTGAGGAAATGATCCCCAACATGGCACGGACCTGGCCCTTCACTTTGGACACCTTCCAGCAGGAGGCCGTCTTCCACCTCGAGCAAGGCGACTCAGTCTTTGTCGCTGCTCACACCTCCGCAGGTAAAACTGTCATCGCAGAGTATGCCATTGCCATGGCCAACAGAAACATGACCAAGGCAATCTACACCTCACCGATAAAGGCCTTATCCAACCAGAAATTCAGAGACTTCAAACAGACGTTCAAAGAGGTTGACGTTGGACTTGTCACAGGTGACGTGCAAATCAACCCAGAGGCAGACTGTCTCATCATGACCACGGAGATTTTGAGATCGATGCTATACAGAGGCGCAGACCTCATCAGGGACGTCGAGTTTGTCATCTTTGATGAGGTTCACTACGTCAATGACATTGACCGTGGTGTTGTCTGGGAAGAAGTCATCATCATGCTGCCTGACCACGTCAAGTTCATCCTCCTCTCAGCCACAGTTCCGAACACGTTCGAATTCGCCAACTGGGTCGGCAGAACAAAGCACAAGGACATCTACGTCATCTCGACGCCCAAGAGACCCGTCCCATTGGAAATCTCCATATGGGGCAAGAACAAGCTCACAAAGATCATCAACGCCGAAAGAACGTTCCAGGAACAGAATTTCAACCAATACCTCGACTTGTACGAGGGCAAGAAACCGCCACCAGGAAAAACAAACAACAACAATGGTGGAGGGCGCGGAGGGCGTGGCGGCCGTGGAGGCAACAATAACTCGCGTGGAGGCCGTGGAGGCAACCAGAATGCCGGTCGTGGCAACTTCAACGGTGGTCGTGGTGGTGGATCCAGTGGATCCGCACAACGCCAGCGTTTCAATCAGGTCAGCAGACCGAACAAGAACACTTGGATTGAACTTGTGCAATTCTTGAACTCCAACACACTGCTGCCAGCGGTGATCTTTGTCTTCTCCAAGAAGAGATGCGAGGAATATGCCCAGACCTTGACGGGTATCGATTTCTGCAATGCGAAGGAAAAATCACAGATCCATATGTTCATTGACAAAGCGGTGGCCAGATTGAAGAAAGAGGATCGTGAATTGCCGCAGATCCTCGCCATTAGGGACTTGCTCTCCAGAGGTATCGCAGTGCATCACGGTGGCTTACTCCCTATCGTCAAGGAGGTGATTGAGATTCTGTTTGCCAAGACACTGGTCAAAGTTCTGTTTGCTACAGAGACTTTTGCCATGGGTCTGAACTTGCCCACAAGAACCGTTGTCTTCAGCGAGATCAGAAAACACGATGGTGTTAAATTCAGAGATTTGCTACCTGGTGAGTTCACGCAGATGTCTGGTCGTGCCGGTAGAAGAGGCCTGGATCCAACCGGTACAGTCATTATTATGTCGTACACTGAGCCACTCAGTAAGCTGACCTTGAAAGACGTGATGCTGGGAACACCGACCAAGTTGGTGTCACAGTTCAGACTGACGTACAACATGATTTTGAACCTGCTGAGAATCGAAGCCTTGCGAGTCGAGGAGATGATCAAGCATTCGTTTGGAGAGAACACATCCCAGACGCTTTTGCCTGAGCATCAGAAAAAAATTGATCAGTTGGGTCAAGAGTTGGAAAAGCTCCCTGAACTTCCAAAGGCTAAGGACTTCACTGAGGAGGAACTCCAGGACACTTTCGCTAAGATGTTGAGATACAAAGAGTTGACCAAGATTATTGTCCAGGAGTACAACTCACATGCGGTGCTATCCAAGAAGCTGAAGGCAGGCAGACTGCTGATCTACAAAGATCAGAGCAAGAGAACGAGACTTGGTTTCATTGTAAAACCAGCCAAGGGAAGTACCCCAAAGGAAACCACTTTTATTGTCCTAACTTTTGACATGGGTGAAGCTGAGAAGGTCACACCCACTGGCCTGCCATATATCTCCAAGCTGAGATCGTACTATAAGCAAAACTTTGAGAGAATGGTCTACAAAGGTGGTCTCAAGATGGAGCAGGTTCCATTGACTGACATTGAGCTTGTTGGTAGAGCTTCTGCTAAGGTGACAATGAACAAGCTGATCCAATCAGATCCAGAAGAGGTTGAAACTTTGAAGAAGCAGTTGAACACACTGCTCAGATTCCAAGAGGTTCTTGACGAGATGGACAACACTGGATTCTCCACCATCAAGCTGCATGAAGCCTTGAAGGAGCGTGACCAACTCGTTGCCGAGTTCAGCACAGCCGAGATTCTTAAGTCCAAATCTTTCAAGGATGCTTACCGCAGCATGTTTGAGAGACACGAGATTGAGAGCAAGATCACTGATTTGAAGTCCTTGATGTCCGAGGAGAACCTGGAGTTGCTGCCTGACTATGAGCAGAGACTGGAGGTTCTTAAGAGTCTGGGATTTGTGGATCAGAACCTGAATGTCGTGTTGAAGGGAAGAGTCGCATGTGAGATCAACTGTGGCTGGGAGTTGGTGCTGACTGAACTGGTGCTGAACAACTTCCTTGGTGACTTTGAATCGGCAGAAATTGTGGCTCTCTTATCGGCGTTTGTTTACGAGGGTAAGGTATCTGACTCGCCAGATCCTGTCATTACTCCAAGATTGGAGAAAGGTCAGAAGAAGATCAACGAGATCATCTCAAATGTGTTCAAGGTGTATGATGAGTACCAGGTGGAATTGACGGCTGAGGAGTCTGACTTCTTTGAGAGAAAAAGATTTGCTTTGGTCAATGTCGTTTATGAGTGGGCCCGTGGGTTGTCGTTTAAGGAGATCATGGAGCTCAGTGTTGAGGCTGAAGGAACCATTGTTAGAGTCATTACCAGACTGGATGAAGTCTGCAGAGAAGTCAAATCAGCCGCTTTGATCATTGGTGACTCGGCCCTGCACTCAAAGATGACCCATGCGCAAGAGTTGATCAAGAGAGACATTGTCTTCTGTGCCAGTTTGTACTTGTGATGAGTGTTACATGAGGGAATAGAATGGGGTTCGTCAAACATTAGAATCAATGGGTGCTTTATGCGTTCAGCTTGTCTAACACAATGTACAGTAGTCCGCCTTTTCCCTCCATGATGTTCTTTCGGATGAACTTTGTGGCTTGTTCATTGCTGTATTGCAATGCAATGAGACCCACGAGCGTCAGTGCTGTCCTTGAGGCGTTTCTCCCCTGGTCATTCGTCGCAAAGTCTGAGTATAAGGAATTCGCAATGAGCATCTCATTGGAGAGGAATTGATTGAAGCTGGATTTCTTGTTCATGATTTTGGTGATGCTCTCATCGAGGATATCAACGGGGTTCGCATAGGAGTTCTGGAAACGCTCGAGCAAATAGACATTCTTTTGCAAGTTAAAGAGTTTCTTACCGAGTTGATGAATGGCAGCAAGGCTCATAAAATGGGTGGTGCCGCCCTGGCCCTGGATTTTCACGTAGTCCTCGTTGAAAGGGAAGAGACTCTTCGCCAGTAGCTCATCGGACAGTTGAAACTCTTCACCCAACTTTCTCTTCAAGAATCCCACTTTCTGGGAAAGAGGTTGGGACCCTTGGGGTCTCTCTATTATCTTCTTCAGTTGTGGATGGAGAAATGCCCCCTTTGTCTTATTAGATGTGGAGATGGATGAAGTATTCGTTCTGGGTATTGGGTCAAACAAGTTGACAAAGGAGAGGAGGGACCTGTAGTGCCGTATGGACGCCGTGGGTTTGGTGATCTGAGTAGCAGTGTGTCGTATCATGCTCCCAACGCGCGAGGTATTGTAGTGGGAGAGGCCAAAAAAGGGTGGTTGGGCGTGGGCCTGCGTATAGAGAGTTCACTAACAAGCCAATGGCATCGCTGGGAAAAAAAAAAGGTCTCTTCAAGGGCTGCTTAACCACAAGCGTGGCCGTACCGAGAAAAAAAATATCAAGCGATGAGCATGCTTCTCCCTTTTAACAAAAGCTGGTTTTTGGCACCAAACAAAAAGGAGCCGCTAATTCAATCAGAATGTCGTCGAAGGGTTCTTCTTCAAAGGCATCCAAGAAGAAGTCCACAGATGATGAGACTCCTGCGGTCAAGACGCCCAAGATGAAGATCCCAACGAGCTTTATTGCCCGGCCTTCCCCAAACCCGAGCCCAAAATCCATCGGCAAAGTCTTCCTGCACGCAAACGTCCTAAAAGCGTACGAGGTCAATGCGGGATCCTTTCTCAACGTCAGCAGGGAGGGTGAGAGCAACGGAGTCTTGGCCCTGGCTGCTGTCGCAGAAGGAAATGCGCCAATGAATGTCATCCAAATCTCGCAGCCGTTGAGATCGATATCAAACATTGTTCTTGGTGACAGATTGGTCTTCACCAAGATCACAAAGCAGCCGTCATACGCAATGAATGTTGTCGTTGGCACCACAAATGGAACCAGACTTGGTGATGGGGCGAAAAAAGTTGTTGAGAAGGCGTTTGACGAGGCTGGCATTGTTGTCCCTGGAATGAGACTCGACAACTTTGGCATCCCGGCCGGGAACGACGACGAGGCCACGACTTTGCACACACTAATAATCACAGAAGTGGATGACAACAACCTTGGCCTGGACGATTTGAAGATTGATGCAAACGAGGAGTCCGCATTGGAACTCGTTGCCCCTTCGCTCCTGTTTAAGAAGGGTGCCACATCCATCACATTCACCGAGGCGATGCAGCCACATCCCAAATACAACATTCCAAGACCCATGTCCTACTCCCAAGTTGGCGGTTTGAAGGGTCAGATTGAATTGCTCAAGTCGACCATTGAGTTGCCCTTGCATCAGCCGACGTTGTTCTCAGACTTTGGGGTCACTCCGCCACGAGGCATCCTGCTGCATGGACCTCCGGGAACGGGCAAGACGATGCTTTTGAGGGCAGTGGCCGCTGAGACCAATGCACACGTCCTCACCATCAACGGCCCCTCCATCATTTCCAAGTATTTGGGCGAGACCGAGTCTGCCTTGAGGGACATTTTCAACGAGGCAAAGAGATACCAGCCGTCCATTGTCTTTATGGACGAAATTGACTCGCTAGCCCCCAGCAGAAACAGCGATGATGCCGGCGAAGCTGAGAGCAGGGTTGTCGCCACGCTTTTGACGTTGATGGACGGCGTTGGTGACAGCGGACGACTCGTCGTCGTTGCTGCCACCAACAGACCAAACACGATTGACGCCGCATTGCGAAGACCGGGGAGATTCGACCAAGAAGTTGAGATTGGAATTCCTGATGTCGAGGCAAGACACGATATACTCAAGCTCCAGTTCTCCAAAATGAATGGCCGTCATGCGCTTTCCGAGGAGGAAATCGTCAACGTTGCATCGAGAACGCACGGCTATGTCGGTGCCGACTTGATCGCTTTATGCAGGGAAAGTGTGATGAAGACCATTCAGCGGGGCTTGAAGGAGGAGTCGTTGACGGGGTCAAGTGCTTTGAAGGTGCAACTCAATGACGTTGAGTGTGCTCTTGCTGAGATCAGACCAAGTGCCATGAGAGAGATCTTCCTGGAGACGCCGAAGGTGTATTGGAGTGACATTGGCGGGCAAGAGGACTTGAAAAGAAAGTTGAAAGAGATGGTCCAATTGCCATTGGAGGCTGGTGAGTCTTTTAAGAAGTTGGGTGTCAGTGCCCCAAAGGGTTTGCTGCTCTACGGCCCTCCCGGTTGTTCCAAGACGCTGACCGCTAAAGCGCTGGCTACTGAGTCTGGTGTCAACTTCCTCGCTGTTAAGGGCCCAGAGATCTTTAGCAAGTATGTTGGTGAGTCTGAGAAGGCAATCAGGGAGATCTTCAGAAAGGCCCGGGCTGCGTCGCCAAGTATCATCTTCTTTGATGAGATTGACGCCTTGTCACCAGACAGGGCCGACGGCTCGTCAACGTCTGCGGCCAGCCACGTCCTGACCTCCTTGCTGAACGAGATTGATGGTGTTGAGGAGTTGAAGGGAGTTGTCATCGTTGCTGCCACCAACAGACCCACCGAGATTGATCCTGCCCTGTTGAGACCGGGGAGATTGGACAGACACGTCTACGTTGCGCCACCTGACTTTGAGGCGCGGTTGAAAATCTTTGCCAATTGCACCAAGAAGATGTCTTTGAACCCTGGCGAAGTTGATCTCAAAGAGCTGGCTGAATTGACCGAGGGCTGCTCTGGTGCTGAGGTTGTCCTGGTTTGTCAAGAGGCTGGTCTGGCTTCGATCATGGAGAACAGCAAGGCGGACACTGTACACAAGAGGCACTTTGAGAAGTCGCTTAGCGAGCTCAGTCGTGGTATCACCCCAGAAATGCTTGAGTACTACACAGAGTTTGCTGGCAGAGGTGGATTGCAGGCGTGAAGGTATAGACAGAAGCGTGTACAAAAAAAAAAAAAAAAGACCCATACCACAGGTTACCCGGAAATGCCAAAATGTAAACAAAAACAATTTTCAGATTGGGACGACCCCCAGTTAAGAACAAAAAAAATACACCCGACAGACCATTAGAGATGACTGCTGAGACAGTACTAGAGACACCCGTTCTGCTGAAGCCAGAAGTGTATGATGACTCGTTTGCCCAGGGCTCTGAAGTATACACCCTTATGTAAGTGGACCCCGGCGATTCAGCCGCTATTATGCGATTCCAAGAAGGCTAACAAAACAATTTGCAGTTATGATCTACCGGCGAATGCCACATCAATGGACTGGAACGGGAACCTGCTCGCATATGGACATGAGAATGGTGTCTCTGTCCTAGTGCCAATTCCGCAGGACTCCAAGATAGCAAGAAGTTTTCCAAGTGTGTTCCAAAGGGAGTGGGTCTTCCAGGTCACCAACATCAACACGCCATCCCCGGTCACTGCCGTCAAATTCACAAGCAAGTACCTCATAACGGTACACGAGGACTATTCTCTCACGGTTATCAACAATTTGGAGGAGTCAGAGACGAGATTGAAGGAAGGGGGACACACACGGGACATCAACTCCATTGACGTTTCGGACAACGGTCTGATTGCCAGTGTCGGCGACGATCAACAAGTCATTGTGTGGGAGAATGGCAAGCCACAGACCAGCATTCCAACACATGGAACTCCCACGCTGGTGAAGTTTTGGGCGGACAAGGACCTCGATAAGCTGATTGTCGTGGAGGACGGCAGCGTGTTGAAAGTCCTGGACTGGAAAAACCAAAAATGGCTCTACACCATCTACCCCAAGTCCTACTCGAACAATATCCAGGGATTCATTAAGGATGTTGTCATTGACCTTGACAAGATCGTCATTGTTGGCGACGGTTGGCTGAAGAAATGCGACATTGAACAACTTCAAGGCGGAGCAGGGTACACATTCCCGGAGTCAGAGTCTCAACTGAATGGCTGGATCGCCGGGTCGAGATACATCTCAGCACCGTGCTCATCGAGCTCCACCAACAAGAGACCGTTGATTGGAGGAATCAGCGCACAAAAGAGTTGTTTCTACGATTTCGGCTCAACTTCGACCCAGATTCACCAGTTCAGATTGCAACTGCCTTCTGCGTCGATCCCTGCCGGACGGATAAACACCAACGGTATTGTGGCTTTTGCCTCGGGAAGAAGACTGGTATTGACCAGACCATTTGATAGTTACGAAGTTGTTCAATACCATTAGTTAACTAGACCAGACCCTCGTAGGAAAAAACAAACCAAAAAAAAAAAAAAGATAGTAGTTTCTCTTGTTTGACTCAAATACAATCCCGCATAAATCAAGTCAAGATGGGCTCCAGAATTAACATGTTCAACCTCTCAGCTATCATGCTCAGTGTCACTGTTGGTCTTTGGACCGGTGAGTGCTCTCTTCATTTCCGCCTTTGGCCAGGGCATCAAAAAAAACTAACAACTCTTGTTTAGGTGTCAGATTTTTTGAGCCGATCGTTGTGTAAGTGGATAGCGAGTCAGATCCCCCGAGGGGCTTGTACTAACAGGAAAACCAACAGCGAGAGGCTAAGAGAGGACGGTAGCTTGAGAACAGACATGCAGTTCCCGCAGTACGATGAGGAAGGCAATCCAATCGTCCCGGAGGTCGAGGCCATCAAGCAACAGCAGACCGGAAATCTAGCACAGAAGCCGCCACAGCCGGTGACTCCAGCAACGCCGTCAGTTTCTGAACAAGTGGCAGACTTGCAAAATACAGGCAAATAAGACCATCCAGTGCTGTGTTTGATTGGGTTAGACTTTGTACATAGGGAAATGGGTATCCAAAAGTAGTAATATTCCTTCTTTGTACAATTTTTTCCGATGAGCTTTATGTAAAAAAAAAAAAAAAAAAAAAATTTCCAAGGGGTAATACTAGGACCCAGCTAGAGACGCGTCGCTGTAAAATCTCCAATACATGGGTAAATTAAAGAAGAGATCCAGATCCTCTAACCACAGAGCGAACCCACTGGCCCACAACAAGCGTCAGAGAGGAGGTGACGACAAGAAGACTGAGTCTCTGAGAGCAAACAAGGTTCTCCCGCTCATTGCCAAGCTGTCTGCCCCAGCTACCAATGACAGATCCATGGCTTTGGGATCCATTGCCGTGCTCGCGGAGGAGCCAAAGTTTAGAGAATTACTACTGAAGGAGAAGCTTCTTCAGATCCTGCTCGACAACTGTTTGAAGGATGACAACAATGAAATTGTTGTCGAGGCTTTCGGTCTTTTGAGAAACTTGGTCATTGAGGAAGGATACGATGTTGCTGTGTACCTTTGGAGACAGCAAATCTGGAAGACCATTGAGGAGCACCTTGAGAAGGCCAAGATTTCCTTTGACAATCTGGTGAAGGGCGAAGGTAAAGCTGGGAAGATTGAGACCACCTTGCTCTATGACTACCTGGAGAACCTGCTGTCACTGACAGTGGGCCTCGCTGACTCGTCCGATGACATCTTTGAGGCCATATTTTCCAAAGTGGAACCGCTTGTCGGGTTCATCAAGTCCATTCTTGCATACTCCATCGACCTCGAGAACAAGACCCTTAAGACCTCGATCAACTTGCTCAATGCCATCTTGGACCTGATTTACAACTTCAGCTCGCAGTCTTTGGAGTTCACGCAGAACCTCACTGGCAAATGGGAATTCAACTTTGACATTCTGAATCAATTTGTCACTGAGGTGCCAAGATGCAACGAGCTATCGAAGGTGTACCTGAGGGGCATCGCCTTGCAACTTGTCGACTCCAAGAAGATCAAGAACAAGGAATCTATCCTGCTGCAGAATCTGCAGGAGACAGTGAGAATTATCAAGGATATAGACATTGCTTCCAACAGGGACCTCCTCGCCAAAGAAGTTGACAACACTGACCCACAGAACTTGAACAAGGAGGACAAGAGGAGAGTCGAGGCGAGAGCCAAGCTCCAGGCCATTAACCTGGCCGTCGAAATCATCACTGCGACCATCGAGTTCATCGCGTTTGAGATGAACACTGACGGCAAGCCATCCCCACAGTTTGAAGCCCTGCTCGAGTTCCTCACCGGGTCCATTTCTGACGTTTTGGTGTCGCTATTAGCCTTTGCCGAGTTTAGACAAGTCACGCTATCAGCGTTTAACAACCTGGCTTGGTTGTTTGTCAAGCTTGAATTCGCTCTTGAGGAGTCCGTTGCTTCCAGGATTTGGGCTGCCGTTTTGGGTCTCCAGGACGTTGAGGTGGAGGAGAAAGTGTATGTGTTTGGCCTGCTTTGGGCCCTTGCAGTTGGTGACTTGGACAAACAGAAGATTGCCATTGAAGACACGCTTGTCGATGACGTGCTGAGAGATTTCAACCAGACTGTGGACGACAATGAGATCGCTCCTGATTTGAAGGATGAGTACTTGACCAGACTGGTTGGTTTCTTGGGCACGATAGCGAAGAGGCAAGGTGCCGTTGACAGAAACTTGAGGATCTCCAAGCTGTTTATGCAATTACTCGATGAGCTTCCAAAGACGTCCAGCACGCTTGTCATTGAGATTCTCGACATTTACTACGAGATCTTTGGTGATGCCGGGTACGATTATGACGAGCCAGTGTTTGTCCAGCAGGGATACCTGGCCCAATTGGAGAGCTTGAAGACTGCCATCAAGACTGCCATCAAGCTTGTTGATAAGAACAAGAATGCTTCATTGAAGATGAAAGGTGACGAAGTCTTCAACAATTTGGGTAGGTTTATCCAATACAAGAAGTCTGAGCGCAGATAAACCGAGAGGGGGGGGGGGGATTTTTACATAAAATATTGGATGGTAATTACATTAAAAGCGAAAACGCCCGATGGAATAAAACAATGTAGTGAAGGGAGGGAGGTTGGTAGGGTCGCTGGTGGATTGGATGTGCGCACAGTCAGCATGTTGTGTAAGTCTATTTGGTGTACCTCTTGGCCTGGTCGAGGACCTTCTTCTCATACAAAGGTCTGTCCTTGCCAAACGCTCTCCAGGCAGGCTCCTGTGCCGGGGAATCAGGGTTGGGGGAGTCGAGCAGCTCTTGGATTCCCAACGCAATCGTCTTCAAGTTGATGGCTGGTCGCCAGTCCTGGTCCTCGTTCAGGATGGAGAGGCAGATGGTGCCTGAAGGGTAAACGTTTGGGTGGTAGAAGCCCGCAGGGAACTTGACCTTGGGTGGCTTGGAAGGATAGTCGTCTGGGAAGGAGAGGGTGATTGGGTACACTGCATCGGCCCATATCGTGTTTTCCTTGCCTGGGATGCCCGCGACCCAATTCTGCAAGTCTAGTGAGCCATCAGGTGCTTTGATCGGCTTGGCGTAGAAACCGAAAGGGTGGTCTTTTCTCCACTGCTTTCGCTCCTCTTGCAGGCGGTTCTTAAGCAAGGACATAGAGGTAGTATGTTATTTCCTTTGGGGTTTGTCAAAGGGCTCTTTCCCTTGTTGTTTCCAATGTTTTGAAAAGAAACTATAAGGGGGAAAAGTTCGCGAATTTTTCCCAATCTAAGAGCCGCGGGCGTTTGACTCCACACAGAAAAGGCCGACTTTCAAACTCTCCTCAATAGACAAGATAATACACCGAAAAATGTCCCAATTGCCTAAGCACAGTGCTGCTGAAGACGATGACCTCAGCGACCTGGATGACCTGTTGGACGAGTTCCAGGACGAGATTCTCTCGACTCCGGCCGACGAGCTCGCCAAGCAGGCCGAGGAGGCAGCGAGACAGACCAGCGCGAAAGCGGGCGGCGAGGCGCCTGGACTGCCTTCGAACGACGTGCCGGACGAAATGCAGGATATATTGAAAGCATTGGAGACTGATCCCGCTGCAAAGTCCCAGTTTGAGGCCCTGATGAAGAACTTTGGCGATTTTGAGAACCAATTGAAGGGAGACGCTGCCGGCGCAGCAGCAGCAGTCCCTGAGGAGAAGATCCCCGACAACCTGAAGGACACAATCTCAAGCACGCTGAACAGACTGAAAGAGAGTGGCGCCAAGGTTGACCAGTCGATCAAGGATGAAGGGTCCGATGATTTGCTGGAGAACTTGCTTGGTCAGCTGAACCTCGGCGACGGCGCCGACGGCGACTTTGACGTTGGTAACCTGCTCGGCGAGCTGCTGGACCAACTGGCGTCCAAGAGCGTCATTTACGAGCCATTGAAGGACCTCAGTGTCAAGTATCCGCAGTGGATCAAGGAAAACAAGGACTCCGTCTCGGTCGAAGAGCTGGCCCGTTACACCAACCAGTCGGCGATAATAGAGGCCATTGTGGCCAAGTTCGAGGAGGAGTCGTACACCGACCAATCGGCGGAGCATAAGAAGTTCATTTCGGAGAAGTTGGAAGAGATGCAAAGCTCTGGGAACCCGCCTGAGGATTTGATGGGTGACATGAGTAAATTGGGCCCAGGATTCAGCTTTGACGGGGACGATATCCCGGAGGATTTTGGAAAGGACATGGAGAAGGATTTGGAGAACTGTCAGCAGCAGTGAAGCTCAGGGCCCTATCAATAAGCATTCTTTTTCTTAGACTCTGAGGCGTAGAACCATTTTTTCCTGGCTTGGCTGGCACCTGGCAATAAAATATACCCTCTCTTTCTTGCATTCTCCACAAAAATCTGGCAAAAAAAAAACAAAACCCACGCAGATAAACTCTTCCCAAACACCCAGACAGCAGCCAACGGTGCCAATGCTCTCAGGTGCCCTTCTGCAACTTCTGGCAGCGTCAGCTGTCCTCGGCGCCGGCTTCTACGGCCCGGCGTCGCCGGTCATTGAACTGACGCCTGCCAATTTTGACGATATCGTTCTGGGGACCAACCACTCGTCGCTTGTCGAGTTCTACGCCCCATGGTGCGGTCATTGCCAGCGTCTGACGCCCCAGTTCGAGAAAGCAGCACACCATCTGAAAGACGTTGCCATTGTCGGCGCTGTTAATTGCGACCAGGCCAGGAACAAGCCGCTGTGTGCCAAGTACAGGGTCGAGGGATACCCCACGCTGATGGCCTTCCGCGCACCAAAGGTCAACGTTGACCAAGAGGCCCACAAGGACAAGGTCAAGTACGCGCATGCCAGCGAGGTGTTCCAAGGCGCAAGAAAGACCAAGCCGATGGTGGACTTTATGACCTCCAGAATCAAGAACTACGTCAAGAGAATTATCACGGATACCAAACTGGAAGAGTGGATTGCTCGTGGTGAGCGGCCTAAACTCGTGGTCTTCACCAAGAGGGACAAATTGACCCCGCTGCTCAAGGCAGTTGGCGTGGATCTCCTGGGACTCGTTGATGTTGCCTATGTGCCCTTGATCAAGAGCGATTTTGAAGACTGGGACACCGGGGCCAGCTCTTCCACAGTGTACTACATCAAGGGCGACCACAGGGTTAAATTCCAAGGTGAGGTGTCGAAAGAGAACCTTATCAAGTTTGTTGGTGAGCTCGGCACCGATGTCTCTGAGGTGCAAGAGAAGTTGCAATACGTTGAAGATGCAAGAGCTGGGAAGAACAAGAAGGGCAAGAAGAAGTCAGCCAAGCAGATCAGGGATGAGTTGTAGATGCTACAGTAAGGACTATTATTGACTAATTTAAAACGTTTTCTTTTCCATATAATGCAAGATAAAGATCTAAAAAAAAAAGATATCGAGTCATATTGAGAGACAGTACACTTGATTCAAAATGCATCACTTGATAGTCGGCACTGGATGCCTTGGTCTCGCTACTGCGCTCCATCTATCTCAACAGGGCCACACTGTCACTGCGATTGACTCCCACGAGATCCCTTCACCCATCTCTGCGTCAAACGATCTCAACAAGATCGTCCGTACGGAGTACGACTCGCCATTTTACACGAAACTGGCATTGGAGGCCCTTAAGGAATGGCAAGAGAATCCCCTTTACGCAGGATTGTACGTGCAGTCGGGAAGAGTGACGTTATCGCCGCCAGATGGCGCAAGGGCCAAGTTTGAGAAAGATTCGCTGGCGAATCTGAACAAACTGGGTATCATCACCACACCTATCTCTTCCGGCAAGGAATTGGGCAAACTGGTACCTGCTTTCAGCAATAACGCACTCGGCGAGATCCAAGCGAGCTATAACCCAGTGGCAGGGTATGCGAGGGCCAAAGATTCCATTATTATGTTGTACGAAGAATGCGTCCGTCGTGGTGTACAATTCCATCTTGGACATGAGTTCACCATGGTCAGGCACACTTCAAATTCAATCGTCTTGGAGTCGGGCAAAGAGTGGACAGCTGACAAAATCATTGTCACCACGGGTGCCAACACGGGAAACATCATCCCAAAAGTACCAATCCGCGCATTGGGACTCTTTGTCACACATGTTCAGTTGACAGAGGAGCAATGCGTTAACCTCAAAGACATTCCTGTCTTCTTCAGCGCACAAGGTGGATATTTTTTCCCACCTGACCAAGAGACGAGGAAGCTCAAGTTTGCAATGACTTTTGCCGATTGTTTCAATGCCAACGACACTGCCGATGGGCTGGTCTACGTGCCGAAATACGGATCAGAAACCTTCCCTGCTCATGGCCAGGGCCAATTGCGTGAGACACTAAGATCTTTGATCCCAGATATCGCCGATAACGACCTCATCAGTTCCAAGATCTGTTGGATTGCAGATACCCCCTGCTCGGACTTTCTCATCGACCTGGTTCCAGGCACGCAGAACCTATACGTGGCGACAGGTGACGCCGGTCATGCTTTCAAGTTCCTGCCTATCATAGGCAAATATATCTCACAGAGGGTCCATGACGAGCTGTTTGGCGAGGCCAGGAAGAGATGGAGTTGGAAGAACAACGTTGTTTGGCCTTGCAATTTCAAGAGCAGGGCGAAGAGACCACACTTGCATGTCAACAAGATCAAATACTGGCATCGAGATTCCAAGTTATAGAGCACTACAATTGACAAACCGTTCAAGCCTTGTTACCCGGTCCCTCCTCTCTTGCCTTTGGATAGACAAACACTTGCTCTGACACACGGAGTTTGCTGTATCCAGACTCCAAATTCGCCAAAAGCTGGTGGTACTGTTCCTTGGTCAATACCTGGGAAAGAACAGTTACTGTGCCAAAGTCAATCTCGCGGTTGTTGAATCTGAATTTGGACAAATCATAGATCTTCTTCTTGAAGATCGTCGCCATGTTGCCGACCGTTTTAGGTTTTCTGATGTGTTTGAATTCCAACAACGCATTCAATCTCTTGCCAGAATGCTTGACAGCGTTCCTCACGTGTCCCAAACTCGAATGAAAAGACTTCTTAAACATTTTCTTCAATTCTTCAGGGTAGTTGTACTTCTCATTGGCGCTGATAAACTTGAACCATGGACCTTCTTCCTGGATTGCGAGCTCGTTCTTGTCTGGCGTATAGAGCAACGGGATGTGGTAAAACTTCAAATTGGTATCCTTTCCAATCTCAACCCATTGATTGCGCACTGAATCCGCTAGTAACTTTCCCACCGGTATATAACTCTCATCCATTGTTTCCTTCAACTTGTTCCCGACACCTAGGGCCAATTTGAACAAACCACCAACAAACTCACCTGGTGTGAAGAGTGATAGTGGTCTCAAAAGGAACCCCTTGCGTCTAGCGAGTCTGAAGCAGATGTTTCTCTCAGCACCACCTAAGCCGACTTCAAGATCCTGTGAACAAAGTTTTTGGTTCCAAGGAATCATCTCGTCATAGTCGCCAATGGATTTTGTCTCGTCTTTGAAATACTTGGACACGAGCACACCGTCTTCACAGACAGAAAGATGGAGCTGTATAGAGACGACCGTTTCTTGGTTGAGGATCACCTGCCTATCAATGCGGGAACCTGTATACTTGGAATCCTGTGTAGTCGGATCTGGGCTGCACACACGGGACTCTGTCGTCTCCTGTTGGGATATGAGTGCTGTCAGGGCCAATGGCAAGACCGCGAGAAGTGCACAGAGTTTCATTGGATTTATGAGTAAGGGTTTAGTTGAGGTGTCCAGTCTGAAGGTAAGACACCGTTTATCTTTTGTGTGTCGGTGATGAAACTGTTAATTTTTGTGTCAAATCTATATCGCCAATTACTCACTCCATTGATGCAAACGTCACTAACCCAAGGTAACCACCCTCTCCCTTTCCCAAACTTTAACAGTGACTTTCCCTGTAACCCATTCTTCTCTCTCAACCAATTCGTAGTTCCCCCACCAGGGCAGCACTTTGAACATGGAGAACCAATAAATGACACCAGTGCCCATAATGAAGAGACTCATAACGTGATATGGGGGTAAATTCCGTATTGTTAAGTTCGAAGTGGAGATCCAGGGAGTTATCAGGACAACAGCCTCTATTATGATCACGAAGACAACGCCGATAAGCGGCGCCTGAATGGGCGACTTCTCAGGAAGACCCCTGAATCCACCCGTGCGCTGACGTTTGCGCAGGATAAAGATACCAACGGCAATGAGGAGCAAGAATATAGCGTTTGGGTAACTATCCAATGAAACAATGTACTGGAAACTGGAACCCCGTACTGGGAGAACCAGGATCCACGCAACGGTGAGTCCAGAACTCAACAGCAAACCAGCGACGGGCGTGCCATTGACATTCTGCGACAAGTGCTGGGAGAAGGGTACAAAGCCCAGCCTAAACACTTCTTGATTCATCCTGGCTAGTGCATAGAGCACCACAATGACATTTGTTGCAGCAGAAAGCGCAATGGAGAACGTCAGGATTGTGGATCCGAGCTCATCGCCGAGTAATCTTTGAAACAGTATGGATCCAACCAAGGGACCCGCCCGCAAAAGTTCATCATGAGGTATCACTTTCACCATGGCCACGTTGAGCAAAGTGAAGTTGAAAACGGCTAGCAGGAGGGACAACGGACCTGCAATCTTGAATGTGCGATTCGGGCTCTTCACCTCCGAAGCAATGGTGTGCACAGACTGCCACCCACCAAAAGTGAAAAAGCATTGCAAGAGGCCAGAGGTGAGTGTGGACAGTGAGACGGTCACTTCCGGGTGAAATGTGGTGAAATTGTCCCATTGGAGATGATTCTGGACACCTGTGTAACTCGAGGGAAGAACGGCATAAATTCCTGTCAATGTCGAGATGACAACCATCCCGAGCTTGAGGACGCCCAAGGAGTTCTGCAACAGCACGCCGAGACGGACACTAATGCTGTGGACCACAGTGGCCAAAATAACAAGTGCTGTTGCAATGTAAGAAGCCCATCTCGTATCCTCAATGAACTGATTGCTATAGCCAAGGAAAGACAGGGTGTACTTACCAAAGACAATAGCGTTGGTCAGACTGGTGCCCAGCATCAGCGTCACGAGACCAAAAGTGACGCTTACCAGTGCACGTGGCCGAGGATACAGCCATTCGAGGAACACTTTGGTGCCTCCGTTGTACGGTAGGATACTACCTAGCTCGAGGTAACAAAAGAGACCTGCAAAGGAGACGAGGACAGCCAGGACCCAAAGTGTAAAGAACAGTGTCAGATTGCCACCGACGGAGAGAAACACGGCTGCGGGGGTCGCCCAGATACCTGAGCCCAGGATACGGCTTGTGAAGAGGATGATGGTAGAGAAGAGACTGAGGTGAGCCTGTGTGTGGTTGTTATTGGGGGCCAGGAGGACTGAGTTCTCGGAGGCGTCCGAGCCGTGTCTGCTGACAACAGAGACAGTAACTGAGTCCTTCTTTGTAAGGCCGGCCATGGACAGTGGACTAACTCAGTCTATACCACTGTCGAAAGTCATGATTGTTGATTTATGGGCTATTCTCAGGGTATTTAAAAGCGATCAATGGATTTGTCATTAGCATTTTTGTTTTCTGTTTTCGCCTTATCGCGCGTTTTGACACATGTTTTGAGAGATAGCCAGCCAGCCACAGTTGTGCATAGCAAAATAATCAGAGTGAGGGAGTATATAAACAAGGGTTCAGGGGGTTGCCGCTATAAGCAGCAAATTTTCCGGGTATTTGACTGGTCCTGCCTTTTTTGTTCTTTTCTTTCTGCAACTGTGGCTCAATTTGTCAGGTTTTAGGAGTTTCACATTCAACTGACAGCGCCAGACTCTCTATTTCTCAACACCAGGGCTGAAAAAACCATTTGATGTGGTACGGAGAATACCAGGACGAGAGAGAGAGCATGGAAGAGAGAACAAATGTTATAGGTCGACCCCTGCGAATGCCGTCAATGATCTGTCATCTTCTCTCGCTTGCTTTCTCATCTCTTCACTGCCTCGGTCCAAAAATTCGTCAACAAAATCGAGATCTACTTCTTCTAAAACAGATATCACAACATGCCCACGGTCCTGGTATCCCACGGCTTCGGCTCGAACCATGTCATTGGGCAGAACCAATCCCCAAAGCTGCGTGCTGCCCTCGAGTCCCAGGGCTTCACTGTGAAGTACGTACAGGCCCCGATCAAATTGTCCCTCGAAGACTTTCCGGTGCCTCCGGATCACGATCACAACATCTACGTCCTTTACACCTGGTGGGACATGCAGGGAAAGCACGATCCCCAACTGGCGGAGGAAACCGTCAAAAGCTACGTTGACGATGACGTTGTCGGATTCATCGGTCTCAGCCAAGGTGGTTCGTTGGCAGGGCTGGTTGCGGCCAATTATCAGCGAATCATCCCCAAGCTCAAATTTGCCGTCAGTTACTCCGGATTCATCTATCCTTCTCCGTGGGCTGCGGAGGATACTTCGGTTTACGATGCCAAAGTGAAGTTGCCCTTTTTGTCTGTCATTGGTGAGAGGGACGATGTTGTGCTGCCTGCGCAGACGCAAAAATTCCACGATGAGTGGGTCGAAGGCGGTGCTGTAATCAGACACGATGGCGGGCATATATTTGCACAGGAGGACCTGCAGATTGAGTGTGTGCTTGACTGGATTAAGAACCAGTTGTGAGAAACTCTGATCATTCTGAAGTTGGCGTTAATTCCTGTCTTCGGATCTAGCCAAGCCGCTAGCCATCGGAATGCAGCTGCCTCCCTCGGACGCTATAGTTCAGCCCAAGCTACAATAGGAATGATAGGTCGGAACTCATCGAGTGTATAGTTATTACTCCGTATTCAAATGTTGCAATTGCACACGCCACAGTCTCCCTCCATTATTAAAAAAAAAACTGGCATATCCCCCCACACAAAAACATAACGTCGACAAGCAAAGCAATCATTTCCGATGCCCACAATCTCGGTCGTCCACGGCTTCGGCTCCAATGCCAACATCGCCCAGACTGTGCAGACCAGCAACATCCGCCACGCGTTAGAAACTGCAGGTTGCACGGCCCCACTATCCATTTCAAACGATAGGACACTCCGGCGCGTGACCCCGACGCGATTGACGTTTTGTCGTGGTGGAAACTCGACCATACAACAGCTCAGAGCGTGTACGAGTCCGTTGTTAAGGGCGCAGTGACAGAGGCACGTGAGCGTGGCGACCCTGTAGTGGACATTTTCAGGGTGTTGAGCCAAGGTTGTTAGGTTCCTTGGTGGGTTTTGTTGCTGCCAACAGAGAACCCCTGGCACCTGAGTTGAAATTGGCCGTCTCTTATGGTGGATTCCAGTACCTGGAACCATGACCAGCGGCGTACCAACGATGCTGTATATGACGGCGCGCCGTGATCATTCCGTTTTTGATAGTGATTGGCGAGGAGGACCAGGCTGTGCTGCCCGCAATCTCCCAACAATTCACGACACGTGGGTCCAGAATGGAGATGCCTACAGGCACACAGTTGAGTTCATCTTTTCGGACGATGATTCCAGTGTGTGAAGTATCTGTGCTGCGATGGATTGCTCCCGAAGTTTTGAGACCGAGCGAATGTATCCTTCGTTGCACAACTCTGCAGGTGGGTTGCCCTGGAAACCTGAGTGTGTGTGTGTGTGTGTGTGTGTGTGTGTGCCTACTTACACGCAAATACGTGCGGCGGACCAGGGAACTGCCGCAAGGGAAAAGAAGGGCTTTTTCTAGAATCCCGCATCGAACTTCGGCAGAGGTGGCCCGCGGACTCGGGATTTATTGTTTGCGGTGACGCCAGGGAAGACGTCACCGTAAAAAGACCTGCATTTTGACACATTTTTTTTTTCTGGCGAATGATCACACATGTCAGCAACAGTGGGTTGTTTTTCTTTTCAGGCTGTGTTGTCTATTTATATGCGCATCAGTCGCCTCTCACTGTTGATCCTGTCGTTTTCAGCCCCTTACCGAGAGATATAGCCATGCCCAAAGTGCTCGTGTTCCACGACTATTCGTCCTCACCCAACGTTGCCTATCGGCAGACTTACAACCTGCGCACACAGTTGGAACGCCGAGGCTTCACCGTCGAGTACGTCCAAGGGCCCATTCTGCTGAAGTCGGAGGTTGACAGTGCAGAGACGGAGAGCACCACCGAGTCGCTGCAAAACAGCCCTTCGTCCCAATGGGACACGCAGAAGGGTACAAACCTGTATGCCTGGTGGCGCGAGGAGGCCCCCAACGCCAGCGAGAGCCTTGACTATTTGCATGGGATCTACCGGCGCGAAAACACGGTGATTGGCTGTGTCGGGCTGAGACAGGGCGGGAGCCTCGCCAGTCTCGTGGCTGCCAACTCGCTCAACGTGATACCCAGTCTCAAATTTGCCGTCAGTTTCAACGGATATCTGTACTCGATGCCCGGGGACGAACAGCTCGATGCGTACGACGATCGCATAGCTCTGCCCTTTCTCAATGTGTACGCGGAGAATGACGAACGTGTCGGGGCCGACACTTCCAAAAGACTGACTGAATTTGGCGACAATGTCACCGAGATTGTCCACGGCCAAGGGTACAACAATAGCGAGTGCATCGACGAGATGGTGAAATGGATGAACAGCTTGCATTAATGGGAAGAGGGGGAGAGGTTGAGAGAGAGGGAAAAAAAATAGTTACACTGTCATGCAGAGGCCATGCCATTTGTCTAGTCAAAGAAGTCGTCGTCACCATCGTCATCGTAATGGTCAGCCCTGCCCCTGACGCTTTTCTTCACAAATCTCAATCTATGCTCCTCCTCGAGGTCGGCATCCTCCTGATTGGCCACCAGCCTCTTGTCATGGTCCTTGACTGCGCCGACCGCCACAATGACCCGTTCCAGATCCTTGGCCGTTGTGGCATTGCCCCCCAACTGGGTCAGCGTAATGTACTGCTTCACGACATCACCTTTGTAATAGACCAAGATTGTCGGGCAGTTGCCCTCAGGGTAATGCTCCACTGCCCTTGTCGCTGGGATCTCGACAAACTTCACCTCGGGGAACTTGCCCGCAACTTGGGCAAACAACGTCGACAGCAGTCTCGATTGCAACGCGCTTTGCAACGACATATGCACAAAGACAAACGTCCCGTCCTCGGAGGCCCCTGTGATTTCTTTCTGATACTCCGGTTTCGCCACTGGGTAGACACGTCCAAACTTGGCCGCTTTCTGCAACTCCGCCATCTCGCGCAGTCTCTTCTGTTTGTACTCCTCCAGGAACTCCTCGTCCTCCTCACCTTCCAACTCTTCCAGTTCGTCAAGATCCTTGCCTTCCAATCTGTGCTCCCATTGCTTCACCACTGCCTCATCTAGTGCCTCTTCCAACTGCGCTGTCGGTGATGGCGGGCGCTCGGGGATGATTCCCTTGGCACGAAGGATATCGTTCCATTCGGTGTCCTCGGTGGGGTCCACCTGTGTGTTGATCATGCCATATGGATCGGCCATTATTCTTGAGAAGTTTTAGGACGTTTGAGATAGAGATGACAAGACCGTTGTTAGGCGATGATCGCGATGGATTGGGGTGGAACCAATTCCGACCGAACTCCCAAAAGAGCTGCGCCCCGGAATTAGACTACCCCCCCCCCCCCCCCCCCCCCCCCCCCCCCCCCCCACACACACACACCAAAAAAACCCTTCTTATCATTCAGGTCTTCTTCAGGAATGTTCATGATCGATAGGCATAATATGACCTCTTCGCTGACAGAAACAGAACTTTGGACGCTGAAAACGAAGGCATTCGAGGCGTTGGATCTCAGTTACTCCCCTTACTCACACTTCCGTGTCGGCTGTTGCATCCTCACCGCTGACGGTTCTTGGATCCTTGGGGCCAACGTTGAGAACGCTTCGTATGGCGCGAGCATCTGTGCCGAGAGAACAGCAATCGGAGTTGCTGTGATGCAAAGACATCGAAAGTTCAGGGCAATTGGCGTCGCCAGCGACTTGGAGGACGAGGTCATCACGCCGTGTGGCATTTGCAGGCAAGGCATCAGGGAGTTTGGCAAAGATGTGGAGATTGTCATGTTCAAAAAGGATGGGAGTCATCTCGTCAAGACCTTGGAGGAGCTGTTGCCTATGAGCTTTGGCCCTGAACAGTTGAAATGAACGTCCCACAAAGCGGTCAAATATTGGGTGCATCACGCTCTCACCAGCTCATACTACGTTTACACCCCCCCCCCCCCCCCCCCATCGCCTCACCAAAGGACACTGCTGAACCAAGACAAAAAAAAAAATAAAAAAAGAAAAAAGAAGAAAATCATCATCATAAACGTTGCAGGTCATCGCGTTGATGAGTCCCTCGTGCACCACAGCCAGAAGCCCTCGCTGAATGTTTGTTTTCTTTTCAAAAGGGGAATTTGTGGAAGGTGGATGGAAGTTCTCTGGCCAAGTCATTTGGTTTCGAATCCCGAAGTCCAGGTCAACGCTACGCAACGCAACGAGAAAGATATACGTCGTATGGCATATTTTTGCGGTACTGTAGAATGTGACCAGCCCAGTCGGACCGGTGCATGTCAATGTGCACTAGATCAAGAAATATAGATTTTGCAAAATTAGTGAAAGATTTTCCTACAAAAAGAAAAAAAAAAGAAAAAAAAAAAGAGAGCAGATAGCTGTTCACTCTCCCAAGAAGTAACACTTCACACAATGACCACTGCTACTGTCATCTGCAACGCGCCAGACTGTGGCAAGGACACGGCCTCCACCTTGAAGTGCCCACTATGTGTCAAACAAGGCCTTGCTACCGTTTTCTGCAATCAGACCTGTTTCAAGCGCGCCTGGGGCCTGCACAAGGGCATCCACGTCAAGGCGGGCGTCGAGACTTACGACCCGTTCCCAAACTACCCATACACGGGCTCCTTGAGACCAGCGTATCCTTTGGCGCCACGCCGTGAAGTGCCGGACAGCATTGAGAAGACCGATTACTACCGTGCCGGTCAGCCCGTCTCGGAGCAGAAGCGGGACCTCTCGACCAAGATCCCGGTCTACGACGCGGCGACCATCGCCAAGATCAAGAAGGCCGCCACGTTTGCCCGTGAGGTGCTTGACGCAGGTGCCCGCATTATCGAAGTTGGCGTCACCACTGAGGAGATTGATAGAGTTGTCCACGAGGAGACCATCAAGAGAGGCGCGTACCCGTCCACGTTGAACTATTACAACTTCACCAAGTCCCTCTGCACATCCATCAACGAGGTCATCTGCCACGGTGTGCCTGACAAGAGACCGCTACAGGACGGCGACATCATCAACCTCGACATCTCCTTGTACCACGACGGTGTCCACGCCGACATGAACGAGACCTATTACGTCGGCAAGCCATCTGCCGACGCCATCAACGTTGTCGAGACCGCCAGGGAGTGTCTTGACCTCGCCATCGCTGCCTGCAAGCCAGGTGTCGCGTTCAGATCCCTCGGCGACATCATTGAGAAGCACGCCAAGTCCAAGAATTGCTCCGTCGTCAGAAGTTACTGCGGTCACGGCATTGGTGACCTGTTCCATTGTGCACCATCGATCCCTCATTACAGTGGCAACAAGACCCCTGGTATCATGAAGCCAGGCATGGTGTTCACCATTGAGCCAATGATCAACGCCGGTGGCTGGAAGGACGTCCAGTGGCCCGATGACTGGACAGTCGTCACTGCCGATGGTTCCCTCAGTGCGCAGTTTGAGCATGAGCTGCTGGTGACTGAGACCGGTGTTGAGGTGTTGAGTAAGAGACTGGGTAACAGTCCGGGTGGGAAGAGAGAGAGAATTAGTGCTTAGAGATTGTGGTGTACATAGCCTTTTTCATTATAGATAACCCAAAGACTCCTCAACCTATTCCTTAGTACGTAGATGTGTGTCGCTGCCTGCTTTGTCTGAAAGCTAGTCACGCTGCGGTTGAGCCTCCCCCTCCCCCCGCCCCGCGGTCGAGCCTTGATTACCCGGTCGGTTTCTTCTCCACTTGAAACCCGCTTGTCAAGGGAAACCAGCTTTGCCCAGATTCCAGGTGCCAGATGCCCACTCTAATGATCCGTCAGCTCTTCAGTAAGCGCTATTTGAGCACCGCAAGAGATATTTACTTCGGCACCCCTTCTTTGAACCGGCATTCATTCCTCCGCACTGACCCGACGTTCATTTCTCAGGCTCTCACGTCGCCGCGAGCCAACTATATCTTCTTTGACAAGCTGGCACCCGTCGTCGACATCAAGGAGAACAGACTATTGACTCTCAACTACGAGACTGTGGGCGCGGCAGGCAGAAGCATCTTGGACCAATGGGCTGAACTCAATGAGAGGAAGTCGGTTGATCTGAACACGATGCCTTTGATCCATTTTCTCGGCCTCGACCAACGAAGTTACTCCCCGTTCAGATATAAAGAGTACAGTGGTGCTCCATATTTCGCCATTGAGATCTCTAAGCATGAATCCATTCGTGAGCGCATCTATAGCAAGTTCCCAGATGTGAGGTCGGTCGAAACTAGGGAGTTGGTCAATCAGCACCTTGACTACTACGAGAGCAACGTCTTTGCTCAGGGGAAAATGTACCTCGACTGGTTATCATCAACGATTCATTGCAAAGGATGTGGATCGAAGACAATCCCGATAAACGCTGGTTCAGAGCTTCTATGCTCCTCTAGAGTCGAAGACGGTTGCCCCGTGAAAGCTGCTCCAGTCTCCAACGGCTCTTTCCCTCGCCTTGATCCAGTTCTAATCACTTGCGTGCTGAATTCCAACCATACCAAGGTTCTGTTCACCCGTTTATCCAAGTTCCCTAAGGGAATGTACACGCATGTCGCTGGATTCATCGAACCAGGTGAGACAATTGAAGCGGCCGTTGCCAGAGAAGTCTGGGAAGAGGCCGGTTTGACCGTCAACAATGTGCAGATTGTTCGTTCCCAGCCATGGCCATACCCGGCCAATATCATGGTAGGTTGTGTTGCCACAGTGGAGAGTGAGCAATGGGATTTGTCACACGACATGGAGTTAGAGGAGGCTCATTGGGTCAACTTAGAGGATGCTAGAAAGATTGTCAGAGAAGGACAGGAGGATGCTGACCTGACAGTTTGGGCACAAGGCATCAAATTTGGTATTCCAAACGACAAGACTTTGGCGTATAAGTTGTTCGAGTGGGTTGTCGACAATTATCCAAAGAAGGGGTAGGGCTGAGTATCCCATATTCCATATATTCTTGGTCCATGAAATTCATGTTCTTGAGCCATTGATGATGATATTGATACACGCGTTTAGAACTCAACACCATTGTGTCCTACAAACATACGTAATGCCCTTACCAGGTTAAACGCCGGGTAAGTCTTGTTTTTTTTTTTTTTTTTTTTTTTT
>JAJMKO010000004.1:176207-204821 GCA_030569275.1 [Candida] sanyiensis | reverse complement strand
TTGAAAAATTTCCCACGAGAAGTTGGGACATAACGTAGGCACAAACCAAAAGGACAAAAACATCGCATCATGCCTAGAAAGAAATCCTCTACCAAGAAAGCTGAGGCCCAGGCTCCTGAGATCACATCCAAGCTCGAGCAACAGCTGGCCAAAGCGGACACCAACGTCCGTGCCTCCATCGAGGACGAGTTCTCGGAGGAATCCGAATCCTCCTCGAGCGAGGACGAGGACGACTACGCGGAGTTGGTCACTGAGGACGTCGAAGATGGCATCAACAAAGTGCTGGATGCTATCAAGAACAATGACCCTTCGCTGTTGGATTCAAAAGTCAGATTCTTTGGTAACCCTGAAGACGCTGCTGCCATGTTGAACAAGGAGCCAAAGCAGAAGCCAATCTACTTGAAAGATTATCACCGTATGAACCTTTTGGCTGGCCACACAGGTGCCGATGATGAAGACGAGGACGAGGAAGAGGGCAAGCCAAAGACATATGCACAGGAACAGGACGAGCAGCGTAACGAGCTCTTGTCCGAGATCAAGAATGCCTTTGATGTCAGTGCCAGTGACAATGACGACGACAGTGACGACGACGATGGGTTTTTGAAGAAGAAGGACGTTAAGAAAGCTGCTGCTGAGTCCTCGGTTCAAAGACTGCGTCCGCAAGACGCTGCCGATGAGGAGCAGTTTTTGCTTGAGTTTGCCAAACAGAATGCCTGGATCCCACAAGAAGGAGACAAGATCATCAATTTGGACAAACGTGGCGAGGAGGATGACGAGGAGTTTGAAGCGGCAGCGGAGAAGTTTGAGAATGCGTACAATTTCAGATACGAGGACCCAAACTCTGCCGAAATTGTCAGTTATGCCCGTTCTCAGGCGACAGTGAGACGAAACGAGCTCACTGGCCGTAGAAAGAAGAGAGAGCTGGAGAAGCAGGAGGCTGCCAAGGAGAAGGCTGAAAGGGAGAAGGCCCTGTCAAAGAAGAAGACGGAAAAAGTGCACAAACTGACGGATATCCTCGAGCAAATCAAGAAGGAGTATGGCTCCGAGATCAACGAAGCAATGGTGCAGAAGATCACTGCGTCGCTGTTGGACAAGGACTTTGACGACTCGCAATGGGACAGCGTTCTTGCTGACTTGTTCAACGACGATTTCTACAACGATGGCGACGAGAAGCCCCAATGGGATGATGACGACGAGATGATGGGCGATATGGATGACGATGCAGACGCTGTTGAAGAAGAAGAAGAAGAAGAAGAAGAAGAAGAAGAAGAACAGGAGGAGCCGCCAAAGAAGAAGTCCAAGAAGGAGCAATTGAAAGAGAAGAACTCTCAAAAGAAGGATAAGAAGAATATTAAGGAATTGGCAGAAAAGGCCATTGAACAGAACAAGCTCCAGATTGCCGAGGAAGTGGAGGAGGAGCGCGAGGGAAGATCCAAAGAGAGAAGCAAAACCGCTTTCAAGTACCGTGAGGTGTCGCCAGAGTCGTACGGCCTGACCACCAGGGAGATCTTCCTCGCCAACGATGCCGAGTTGAACGACTTTATCGGATTGAAGAAGCTTGCACCTTACAGACCAAAGGACCAGAGAATGAAGGACAAGCGGAAGTTCGCCAAGAGCAAGAACCTGAGGGACTGGAGAAAGAAGGTGTTCAAGAGCTATGATGGCCCTCAGGGAGAGGGCGACGAGATTAGAATCCCAGTCAATGCGAATAAAGAGCACAAGAGAAAGGCCGTCAAGAAGGCCAAGAAGGAAAAGGCCAAAGAGGAATAATAAATGCATACAAAGTACACGCTTGAGGGGTTTAATAGTACAAGTTTTATTGAATTAATAGACACACACACATGGTTCTCTTAAATTATTGGGCTACTCCCAACGAGCAAAACGGGATGGGAAACTCAAGACAGATCTCGTTTCTCTTCTGGCAGATTGCTCATTGCGTTGGCGTCTTCTAGTGCCCCAGTTCACCACAGAGCGTCGGCCCGAAAACATGCCCTCTTCCTCAGCCATGCGGGTAGTTCTCGACAAGTACCAATTGGCAGTCAAAGAAAACGCGATAGCGAGCATGACAATGCCACCAAGGATGACAAAGAATGGGACAAAAGTTTCAAGACCCTGACCTGGCACGTGCACATTCATACCAAACATACCGGTAATCAAATTCATTGGCACTAAAATGGTACCAATAATGGTCACTTTGGACAATATCTCAGTGACAGTCAAGTTGGAGTAAAAAGACTCAACTTGCAACTGGGCCAAATAGTTCGAATGGGAACGCGAGAAAATCTTCTCGTAGGAGAGCAAGTTCTGGTACATCGTGACAACGTGATCCTGAATATCGCCCAGATAAAGGGCAATATCAGCTCTCGGTTGTGCCTGCTGGTGCGTGGCTGCCCCTGCTCCTTGTTGATGGTGGGATGGCAGGAAATGGGATCTAGAGTCTGCCGATAGAGAAGCCAGGTCGATAGAGGTCAAGTTGTGAGCGACACCAGAAGAGTGGCCCTTGCCCTGCACCTCATCTTGACACCGTTTGGCAAAACCTTTGATAACGTCCGCCTTCCCAGAGAGCAGTCTCATCAAGGTCATTACTTTTCTTCTCGAGATACCAATCTTTTGCAACATGTGAGCCACATCCATCTCACGTGTTAGGAATACCTGGTCCTCAATAACATCGGCTTCATACTCGATAGAACTAATCACTGGAGCAAAAGAATCGGTAATGTCATCAATGAGGGCATAGCACAGCCAATCGGCGCTGACATCGACATAGTCACGAAGCTGTCTGACACGTCTTCTGACATTGATGGCGTGTGCCACCGGGTTGAAGTGGAAAGTGAGAACACCATGCTTGAACACGACAATGTACACATTGATTGGCTCCAAAAAATCCTCCGACTCATGGTCGCTCTCGAACGTGTGGAAACAGACAAAGTAGTACGACTTGAACAGCTCCACCTTCTCACGAGTCTCCTGCATTCTGATATCTTCGGCAGTCAAAGGGTGGAGACCAAAAGCCTTCGCGAGCATCTTCATCTCAGCATCGGTTGGACACGAGCAGTCGAGCCACCAAGTGGATTCACCATTGCGGAACAACTCCTGGATGGTCTGCCCTGGCTTGACAAGGGACTCAATGTCCGGGGCATGGGCAGTCTCTTCCGACTCAGAGCAGAAAAAGGCAAACCGGTCCGGGGCGACATCTTGGCCCTCAACTCTATTGACACCAAACGAGACTCCGCCAGCGTGTGGCAACTCAGATTTTGGCGTGTACTTCAACGCGGCAGAGGACGTATCGGAGCTCGAGCTATTGCTGAGCCTGTGCTCCTTCTCCTGACGGCACTCCTGGATAAACTCCGCAATCTCGTCAAAGTCAATGCCGTTAACCTTGACATGCTCGGGAACCATTGGGAAACAGACATCCTCTTCAGTCTCCAACGAGTCTCTCGAGGCATGCGAGTCCGCGTCAGAGTCGTACTCATTCATCGAGGTTCTCGTCACTTTGCGACGACGCAAATCGTCGTCATCCAGATTCGGGTTCAACGAGGCACGTGAAAAAACCTTGTTCATAGGGAACATCATTGGCGACAACGTCTCGGAGCCTTTGGAAGCACGCTGCTTTCTCTCGCCACCAAGCGATTTGGAGCGCGCACGCGCAATTGGCTCCTTAACACTCGAGGTCCGTGAAACATCATTGGTGCCCTTCTGGGTAACCACTGACTTGGCAGTCAGCAATGGCGATGGCTGGCTAGGGTTACCCCCAGTGAGAAAAGGCGACTCTGTAACGGCAGACCCATGGCGGTGATTGTCCGAGATGGAGACGGTTGGGTGCAGGGCAGCCGGTGGGAGGTTAAAGACGGAGCCCCGACGGATTGGCAGCGAGTCCGCCTGGTTGCGGTGGTCGTGCAAGGCAGCCGTCCTCATCGAGTTGTGAGACAACTGCGGAGTCAGATGGTGCTCGTGGTGGTGCTCGTCGTTGTGGACGCTCTCGTGGTCAGACATTGCAGGTGTTATCTTTGGGTAAGTTGTTGCGGTTTCAGGCGGAGGGCTGCTCTTGATTCTGGCTTTAAAAGTAGGAGCAGACTGTAGTCATAGGTGAAAACGGACAAGTGTATTGTAATGGCTTGTCAGAGTGAACTCAGGCAATGTATGTGGGAAACAGGGGAGGGGGGGGCAAGGCTGAACTGTTTAGCTGGAGTGAGACGCGTGGGAAATCCGTTGGATAGCGGTGTAAAAAGCGGTTGGAAAAGAATTCATCAATATCAGAAAGGTTAACACTCGATGCGACGTGTTGGATAAGAGGCTCTTTTCTCTATGTTTTTTTTTTATATTCCCAAGAGTTACTTCTCTTTTAAAGAGTTTGAAAGGATGAGGGGGAGAGATTTTAAAATTTAAATTTTTTCATAGCACGGCGAGAGAAAAATTTGATGTAACTGGGAAACGTGTTCTGCTTTCTTTTTGTTTTTCAATGCCAAGAAATGTTCGCGAAGATTAGTCCCGAGGAAAAAAAAAAAAAAAAAAAAAAGAAAAAAAAAACGATAAGCCGGGAACCGGGAGGCCCGGGTCACCCTGTCGGCTCAGCTCCTTTCCCGGTTTCGCAGTCACAAGTCCAACCTCCCTGACGGAGATCAATACGATATTAGTTTGATACTGGGACATTGATACCTCGCCTTCAGTTGACACATATACTCCAACATGTTCCGACAGCAGGTCTCCACCGTCTTCCGCAGGTGCAACCATCACTTCCCCCACCAAAAGAATCGGGGCATCAACAAGAACTGGTACCTGGCATCAGGATTGGCCATAGGTGCACTCACAGGTGCTTACTATGCCCGTCATGAGATGGCCCCGTTACCGTTCAAGTTCCCAGAATCCTCCACCACGAAGTTGCACGACTTGAACTCGCCCGAGTACGCTGATTGGGCCGCGTTCCGACTTGGCTGCAACAAGATCAAAAAGTATCTCAATTCAACGGAGAAGTACACAGAGATCAAAGAGGATCTGGAGCACCACGCGACTAATGCATACTCATCACACCAACCTGCCGCTGGTCAGCAACCAAAACTTGTTGTGTTCCCGGCATCAACCGAGGAAGTGTCTGAGATCATGAAGATCGCCAACGAGTATTCGATCCCAGTGGTGCCCCAGTCGGGTGGTACCTCGATCGAGGGTAACTTCATCTCCACCAGATCCGGCATAGTCTTGTCCCTGGCGGGAATGGACTCCATATTGAGTTTCAACAAGGACGACCTCGATTGTACGCTGCAACCCGGTGTCGGTTGGCAGGACCTCAACGAGTTTCTGGCGCCCCAGGGGTTCATGTTTGGTCCAGACCCGGGGCCAGGAGCTCAGATTGGTGGTATGTGTGCGACTTCCTGTTCAGGAACTAACGCGGCTCGTTATGGTACCATGAAGGACAATGCGGTCAACTTGACCGTGGTGCTTGCCGATGGCACCATCATCAAGACAAAGAGGAGACCGCGGAAGTCGAGTGCCGGTTACAATCTGACCAACTTCTTCATCGGCTCGGAGGGCACCCTTGGTGTCATCACTGAAATCACTGTCAAGGTTCATTTGAAGCCCATCCATGAGAGGGTCAGCGTCGTTAGCTTCCCACGAATCATCGATGCCACTAACACGGTCACCAGTCTGATCCAGAGCGGCATTCAAGTCAACGCTGTCGAATTGCTCGATGATAACATGATGGATGTCATCAACAAATCGGGCCAGTGCAAGAGACAATGGTTGAAAGCACCAACTTTGTTCATCAAGATTGGGAACAATGACCAGGAGGTTCTCGACCATTTGATCAACAAGGTGCAGAGCATCGCATCTTTGAACAATTCGATCAATTTCCAATACGCCAGGGATGCCTCCGAAAGCGATGAGCTATGGCTCGCCAGGAAAGTTGGCTTCTGGTCGACCATTGAATGGGGGAAACAAAACGTCTCACCGGACGCGAAGGTCTGGACGACTGACGTCGCTGTGCCAATCTCCAGACTGTCGCAAGTCATCGAGGACAGTCTTGCTGAGATCCGCAACACGGGAATCTTCACCACTGTGCTAGGCCATGTTGGTGACGGCAACTTCCACTGCATCCTCATCTATAAGCCTGACGAGCACAACATTGTGCAGCAGCTGAGTGAGAATATGGTCAAGAGAGCCCTGGCCAACGAGGGCACTTGTACCGGTGAGCATGGCATTGGCATGGGTAAAAGAAAGTACCTGGAGGAGGAGCTCGGTGCCGAAGGTATCGACCTCATGAGAAAGTTGAAGATGGCCCTCGACCCCAAGAGAATCCTCAACCCGGACAAGATCTTCAAGATCGATCCAGAGGACCACATTCACTAGCATAAAAGGCACCCGGCACTACACTTGAATTAGATCAATGCTTTAAATTTTTTGTTTGTTTCGTAATTAACTCCCTTTATTTAATACATACAAAAGACTTTATCAAACCTTCTGACGGACTAAAACTTACTCGTCATCCTCCAAGGTCTGAGCAGCAATACGGTCCAAATCTCTTTGACCGTTCTCAGAGATTCTTCTACCACCCTTTGGAGAGATCTCTAGGACACCAATCTTCTCCAAGGCTTGCAAAACTCTTCTGTTAACGGAACCAGAAGCGTCAACGTGTCTGGATGGTCTGCCACCTCTGTTGGCAGCACCACCGTAAAGCTTGTTCAACTTACCGACACCAACTTGCTTTCTCAAGTAAACGTGACGGGCAGCAGAAGCAGCTCTCTTGTAGAACCAAGTCTCAGACTCTTGTGGTGGCAACTCGTTACCGGCAGAGGTCTTGACTAGGTCAACGTAACCTGGAACCTCCAACTTACCTTGTCTTTGCAAGAATTGAGCGTAAGCGTTGATGAACTCTTGAGCTGGAACGTCCCTGTGGTTCCTTGTTAGTATTCTGATTGGCCAAAGTGAGGTCGGCGAGTATAGAAGGATAAAGAGTGACAAAATTCACTGGTGCAAGGTGCTTTATGGTGCGCATGGGGTGGGCATGAATATGACAAGTTTACAGTCATTTTGGTGGCCCCTTTCCCAAGATGGAATCGTTCTTTTTGTTGGTTTAAGTGCGTACTAGATCTTGGAAGATGCTGGATCTCTGACCCCTTGGTGAGTACATCTGGTACATGTCGACAGATGCAGTGTCTCTGTGCAGGCATCTGCTATGGCAATGTGCAACCTCTGTCGGTGATTTGGTGATCAATTTTGCTTCGTGGCAAAATATCTGAATTTGAACGTCTCGACCTTATGTGGCCTTCTCTTCGTGAATGAACAGTATGTTTTGTCCCTCTTCTCCTTTCAGTACTCCTCTCGCAAACACGTACTTGACAGTAACACCGGCCATTTTGATGATATGTTCTTGTGTGTGACTTGTCTGAACCTTGAGTTCAATACTTTTCACTTTTCAAAAAAATTGTTTGGGATTTCGCACTGTGATGCGTCCCCTACCAGAAAAATACATACAAGAGCGCGGCAAAAGTCACGTGAAAGCTGGGAGTCTGTTATTTTTTCCGGTGTCGTCCCGTTTGGGAATTTTTCGCGCGCTTAAGTATTGTGACTGCATGTGAGGTTGGGATGTTCTACTAGCACGTGATAGATATTAGGGCTCGAAGCAACGCCCCTTTCGTTGTTCTTAGAAGCCGAAATAAGATAAAAGAAAAAGGTGTCAAACTTCATCTTGAAAACAGGGTCACAATGCTTGACCGGTTTCCTCGGGAGATTCTGCTGCGTATTTGTGAATTCATTGATCCAGTGCGATGGAATAAACAGTATCCACACTATATCTTCAGACCATGCAGTCCTTCTATTGAATCTTTGTCGTGGACATCCAAGGCACTGAGTGATCTGATAACTCCGCTGCTGATAAGGCATACATCATTGCAAAGGAGGCTAGAATTGGAAGGTGTTAAGGCTGAAAATAATATTAAGGGGAATGCATTGTCCTATTTGAAACTCTTTCAAGGTCTTGAGTCATTTGTTGTGCAATTGGAGGTTCACATACTTGCCCTTCCTCTTGTTGATCCCAAGAGGTTCACAGAGTTGAAATCACTGACAGTTTTGGGACCCGTTCCGACATCCTCCACAATCAACGGCACTCTGAAACAACTTTCCAAATTGCAACATCTGGCTTTGTCGTTACCACAGGATGGCAGTCATTTACACCAGCCTCTTTCCCTCGAAAGGCTAGACCTATGCTGCGACTCAGGAAGCGCTCTGGACTCGTTAAGTGACTTCACCTCTCTGCGTATCAATGAGGTAAACATCACAGCCAAGGATATAGACACCATTTTAATTTTGAAGAGACTGCATCTCTTCCTGTATTCCTTGGGTCACTTGGACTCTCTGTCGTTGATGAAGAGAAGTGGATCCAAACGCACATTTGATCCCATCAGCTCCCATCCGACCAACTTGGAGCCTCTTTCCCAATTCTTTACAATAATTCACAAGTTGGCATTGAAGAAGCTGTCCCTTGACTTTGTTCTGTTTAGAGATTACGAGACACTGATCTTGCAGTTGGATTCGTCAATGCTGGAAGTTGACGCAGATGCCAAACGAGATCTTTGTGTTGAGCTTGTCGAGCCAGCGCTGGTTGGGCTTTTATCAACGGCACAACAGAAATCAATAGTGAAATTTATGGACCTGTTATCCACACGTTACTCCATCAAGAATTTGAAGCTCATATTTGGGCTGCAAACAGAGATTCTACCAAGCTTGTCTGTATTGATCCTAAGGAACCTCATTCTGACGTCCCTCAATTCTCACCGAGATGTTGGTTTGAGCTCAGTCACCGAATTGTCTACAATGATGGCTTGGAACATCCGGGAAGACTCACACATGCTACAGCTGAGACAAGAGGATCCTATGTGGTCTCCCTTGCGATTTGAGAGAGATGTGTTGTGTGGCCCTTTTTACAAGAAGCTGCTGAAATACACAGTCAAGCCCACAGCAGGAGGCAGCATTGAGATTAAGGATGTGTTCCGAGAAGAAGGTGAAGGTGATGATGAGTTTTGGAGTAGAGAATTGATTCAAGTTGATCTGGTCAAGTTCTCAGAGCCTTTGAGGAAAAGGTCTTGGATCTGGGACTAACCTGCGCAATGCACATAGTGTTAAACAAATACCTACAATGAAGCTTCTAAGGTAAATGCATCAATGTATGTTAAAACACATAAAGAAATAGAATTACACCAATAATATACATCAATCATTAACCAATTTTGAAAGAGAAGTAAAGATCTAGACACATTTAGCTTAGACCTTGAAACCTCTGGAGTTTCTCTTACCTCTGGCTCTCTCGAACTTTCTGCCCTTAGACATGATTCTTGGGGCCTTGTTCTTGTGTGGACCGAAACCAAAGTGTCTAACAGCCTCTCTGGAGTTTCTTGGACCTCTGACAATCAAGGTGTTTTGACCCTTTGGAGCTCTGACAGCCAATTGGTCAAGGGTGATAGCCTCACCACCAGCCTTGACAATCTTAGCACGGGCACCAGCGGTGAATCTCAAAGCAGCAACGGTGGCCTTTGGGAACTCAAAGATTCTGGAGTCGTCAGTGACGGTACCGACAACAACAATGGTCTTCTCAGAGGCACCCTTTTGGGACAAAGCTCTGGAGATTCTGGAAACAGAGACTGGTGGTCTGTTGACCTTGGACAAAAACAATTGTCTTAGGACAACCTTGTTGAATGGAGCATCGGTACGACCTAAAAACATAGTTAGTATGCTAGACTCAAACAATGAGTACACACTTCTTTCTGCTCCAATATCGCACAATCGGGATTGCACTCGCAGAAAATACTGAACATGGCAAATATGTGCGAAGGAAAACAATGTGGAATCCAGGAAGAGGAATAACAAGAACTTCAAATCCTTTTAAATCAACTCAACCAGAATCCGGTTTCACTTCATTCCCGGTGCTAGTTTGGCCATTACAGCCTAACTAACCCAGTCAACAAGTTTTGCAGCGTCCAAAAATTTGGTTTTACTGTCAGTGGAAACCAAAGCCATCGCCATGAATATAGGTCCGGCAACCAAAAACTGTTCATCAGATGCATTGGTCCATTCTCTTCAACAAGAGCAGATCAAGATTGGTGACATTGGAAAGCAAAAAACAAGTGGCAAGAGTTGAAACTTACGGGCTAGGAAAGCGTATAGCTTAACCAACAACTTCAAGTAGACGTTGTCAGACTTTGGAGCCTCTCTGTGACCGGATCTAGCGTGTTGCTTGGTGAAGTGATCTCTACCCATTTTAAATTAGCTGTGTGGACAAAGTGATATGAAGAAGAAGGATCTATGGAAATTTTTCACCCTTTTGAAAAAGCGTGAAAAACAAAAAAAAAAAAAAACTGCACAATCATCCAAACACCACAAGATGCGAAACGAGCTGGCGAGGAACTCAGAACTACTTGGGTCACGTGCAAAAAGTCCTAGGGCTTATGGTTATGTAGCGGTGGTGAACACCTCGAAATGAAATCCTGCGACATCAACAGGGCATTGCAGTGTTCAATAGACAACAGATACAAATGGAGAACCTAATCAACTCCAAGGTCAAGAATGCCAGAGGTATTCCTCAGGCTCCTTTTGTTGAGAAAGTTGAGGACTATGTCAAGAACCCAGAGGACTTTGACGCTGTGATGAGGGTCTTCCAAGAACGTCTGCAGCAGTACAAGTACATGGAACAGAGCAAACTGAACTCTGTGAAACAGTTCCAGAGAAAAATACCCGAGATTGACGAGTCCTTGAAAATGGTCCAGGTGTTGAAGGCCAAGAATGACGCACAGGAAACTTTGGAGACGAACTACCAACTCGATGACACTCTGTACACCACCGCTGAAGTTGCACCAACTGACAGCGTGATGCTCTGGCTCGGCGCAGATGTCATGTTGGAGTATCCAATTGATGAGGCCATTGGGCTGTTGGAGGAGAAGTTGAGCACAGCGAAGAATAACAAGGCAATCAGTGAGGAGGATGCCGAGTTCCTGAGGGAGAACATCACCACGATGGAGGTCAACACCGCCAGGCTGTACAACTGGGATGTGGAGAGACGCAAAAACTTGAGGTTGGCCGAGGAGACTAACAACTTGAAGATATAATTTCATGAGTAGTTACTATTGTCATTACAAACAGATTTACCTTCTAAACGTGTCAAGGAACTGGCTAGCCAGAGGTCTGGTCTCTTCTGCATTTCGTGTCTCGTCATTCTCACCCTCTGGTGAATCCTCTCTGTTTCTGTTCAGCAACCTGTCCACTGGGTTAGGCTTGTTGATGAATGCAGCGATTGACTTCCAGAACGGTATTCTCCAAGTCTTGCCCGGGAGGATTCCTCTGACAATGGCAGCGCCGATGACCCATCCAAATAAAGCAGCACGAATACTGGTCCACCCTTGAGAGATCGACAATTGGAAGCAAAGCAGGTGAACCAGGAACTGATCCGTCAGTGCAATCTTGTTGTCCCCGCTGCCATACACTTCAAATCTGTACATGACGGGGATGTGTTCCCTGTAATGGACGAGCAAAGCGAACAGTATTGCTGTCGGACCAGATGCAAACTCATTGACAATGGTTCTCCCACTGTAGAAGTTCCACGGTATCACCGTCGCAGTGGCAACCAACGTGTACATGTAGAGCACTGCAATCAATGAAAGGTACTTGTGCGCCGAAAAGAGCCGTTCAAGCACTCGCAAGTTGTAGAGCAGAACCACTGAGACAAACACCTCGCTCTCGTTCAAAAACGCCAGCTGATGCGTCGCAAGTCTCCAGAACTGACTGTATTCGGATATGAATGGGCTATAAGCAAAGACGTAAACATATTTCGTATCCGTCAATGACGCCAGCAACGGCAGAAGAACAGTCGCGTAGATGATTGCACGTGATGTGGGAAACTGCTTGAGACCACCCACCAAACTTGCGCTCATGATTGAAAGTTAGAGACAAGTTGGTCTGGAATGTGTAAAATTGTGCCACTGACATTTTGAAATTGAGGAGGGGGTGGTGGTGGGTTACCCGGTAAATTACATCAACAAAGACCCTGACCCCTTTTTTAAATCTGAACCGCGAGCCGATTGAACGTTCAAGCGTCCTACATCAGTTTTCGATCCTAATTAAAACGTGCATAACGAAATTTTATCAAACAAGCAAGCCAGTGTCCTTATTCTCGGACGACGAGGACTCGTCGCCCTCAATATGAGAAGCGTGGGCCTTGGCCTGCAGTCTATTGGCATCATACTGGTTAACGGATTCACCAAACACCTCAGCAACCTCTTCCAAGGTTCTGCCAGAGGTCTCAACAAAAGACAGGTAGACAGCAATCAACTCAACGGCCAGGATGCAGCAGTAGACAATGTAGTACTTCCACTCAATGGCATCCATGGCAATTGGGTTGACGAAACCGTTGTAAATCTGAACAATCTGCTGGATGAATAAGGAGACATTGATACCTTTGGTCCTGATGGTGAATGGCAGGATCTCTGTCATGTACAAGTATGGCAGACCGTTCAAACCAAAGTTGTACGCAATGTAGTACAGGAAGATCATAGCCATGACGCCCTTACCCAATGACTTGTCCTCAAAGTTTCTCTGTTGGTTGATGGCGGAAAGAATGGTCCAGATGACATACGTGAGAAGCATGGATGCGACAGAGGTGAGGAACGCAGTACGTCTGCGGAAGTACTGGAAGGCAAATAAATTGATGATGATGGAGATACCGTAGTTGTAAATCATCAGACCACCGTTGAAAACCAGTTGTTGCGAGGTGGAGGTGATACCAATGGAGTTGAGGACCTTGGAGAGGTAGTAGGAAACAAGACCGTTACCGGAGAGTTGCATACAAATGGCAATGACAGCGACAATGTACAGTCTCAATCTGTTGCCTGGGGTCTTGAGCAAAGCGGCGTACGAGTAGTTTCCAGCGACTCTTTCCTGCTCCAATGCGAGCTCAATCTCGGACATCTCGAAGTCCACGAGGGCACCAGCGACTGACTCGTCGTTGTTTCCGTGATGCTTCAACAAGATGGAGCGGGCCTCTTCGTTCTTTCCCTTTGAGATGAGGAATCTCGGGGACTCTGGGACGAAATAGATGAGGAAAACTTGGAGCAGAGGGAACAGACCCTGCAGGATGGATGGGATTCTCCAAGACCAGTTGGACTTGACGTTTCTCGTGCCGAAGGAGACCCAGGCGGAGACGATGGCGCCGAGGTACCAGTTGGAGTTGTAAAACGCCGTGGTGGCAATTCTATGCGATGGGTAGGACAACTCGGCGATCAATGGAGGAGAAGAGACTGTGGCAAGACCATTACCGAATCCCAAGATGATTCTGGCAACGAGGAACATGGCATAGGCTCTTCTGTCAGCGCTATTTTTCTCCTCCTCGGCCAAGTTAGTCCATGCACCAGCACAAGACTGGATGATGGTACCGATGATCATGACAATATTACCAAGTGTGATGGTGTGTCTTCTACCGTACTTGTCAGACAACCAGGAGGAGAAGCCACAAGTGGAGAGGAAGACACCGAAGACGACACCGTTGGCGATGGCACCAAGAACGGCACCGGTTGGACGGCCCATCGTCAGCATCCAGTCGTCTAGGGATTGGAATGCATTCAGCAGTGAACCATCGTAACCGGTGTTGGTCGATGTCAGCGAGATGATCAGGATTAGGGTATTCAATTTCAGTAGATGAGGCACTTTGAACCATGGCTTGCCGTAGTCAGGAAGATAATTCTTCAGATTGTCGCCCTGGTGCTCGTGGGCCTTCTCCTCATTAATGGCCAGCTCTCTATTCTTCTTAGAGCTGAAAGGGCCGGCTTTCACTTCGTCCGCGATGAAACCAACCATTATGTTTGTTGTTGTCTGTATGATGAGTTGATTTCATACATGATACGAGAGATCTGGGGAGCCAAGGTTACTTATATATGCCCCCAGCAATCTGGGGACAGCGCTGACATACCAAAGCCCCCCTCACGGAGAACTCACAAACTGTAAGGCCGGATTTTTTCTTTTTATTTGTCTTACATGCAGACCAGCCAATCGGGAGAGGTGAGCTTCACAGGAGCGGGCCAGACAACGAGGGAGCATGGGATTCTTGGATTCATCCGTAGAGAAGAGCCAACAAAAGGGAAGAACTAACACCTTTGCGGTGAAGGACAAGGTGTACTATGCGCCTGTGTCATCACCCGTTGGCAACCTCATTGTGTCCCTGCCCCGGATCTTTGCAGCTGTATTCGTCAATCGCCTAGCTTTCGCTTCCGGAAAAACCGTGTGCCGAAGTGCGGGAAAAATGACGCAACGCCGCATTCGTTAGCGGGTGCAAGTTTTACAGCGCCACCTCAAGTGAGCTGTTGTTGAGGACTCGCCCCAGGTTTGCTCTCGAAACGTGAGGCTGGAGGAAAAAAAAAAAAGGGCCAACGGATCTCGGAGTATGACGCCAGGTCTCTTCTCTAAGCGGACTAATAAGAAGCTACCTAGGAACGAGAGCCTGATGCAGAACTCCCGAATTAGCGCGGAAAAACGATGTATTCTTTTTCTTTTTGGGTCTTCGTTCTGAGTAGTCTTTCTTAACTGTGTGGCATTAAAAGAAGTGAAATGTGGGAGGGGAGGTGAGCCCCGAATAATATTTGACAGTAAATGACGGGAACTGAAAGAACTATTCGCATTGCGTAGTGTCAAGCAGGCTTTGGTTGCTCGAGATGGGGAATTCCACCATGTGCGGGCTTTGTGATGCCATGTGCTCTTCCCAGCTTACTGCCTCCTCCTCTGTCAACTCCTCACTCATTGATCGCTTCCTCGGATCAGGATTCATCTCCCTTCTGACCGGACAACTGTTACCCACCGCTACTGACTTACCGGATTAACCTTAACAACACTAGCAAGCACGATATAGGCTATCGCCAGCGGGGTGCAGTAGCGTGCAGATTTTTACACAATGCTTTGAATCGGACGGCAAAATGCTGCAACTTATTATCCTGCACAATCTCGATTTTGATGAGCTTTAAAAGTAGGTACGAGATCTCTACTCATCCAAACGGGGAAGACTGTGCGGGTCCGCTGTAGTCTTCCGCCAGAGTGTGGCTCTCTTTCTGGGGGCACACACCTGTTTGCCGTTCCAGTCCGCATGAACACGGCTTTGCAAGAAAGTTAGATCGGAAAAACCTGGAGATCACCGGTTGGGGATTGTTCCGAGAATTGAGAATTTGAATATCATTGGTCATGCGTTAACTCCGTATTGGTAAGCATGAGTTATTCCTTTAAACGGCTCATGTGATCCTTTCTTGCCGATCAGAGCCCTAATGCCCCCTCTCGAAGCGAGATGTTTACTGACAGTGTTATGGGTAAGATACGGCACGACCTTTGAGTGAGGAGTAACAGCACTGTAAAAGGGCAAAGTCTGTAGACGTATGGGTGTATTGAGTATTTACGTTTACACGTCAATCCCAGATCCCAGATATTCCAGCAGAGGTCCGGGAGCCCATATGACAGACCTTTTTTGATCAGGTTTTCTCGACTCCGGTTTTCTCGAATCCAGCGTTTCAGATGTTTCAGATGTGCTGGAAGAGGTCGAATGGGAGTTTCGTGCCCAGTCTCCAGAAGCAGTCTCTCAGCTCTTTGACTTTGCTGTCAAGGAACAAAAGATGCGCTTCTCCGTCCGAAAGCACCCGTAACTCCGAGCACAGCCGCAAGCGGCAAGCAGGATATATGTAAGGTGGTGCTGGTGCTAGGCTGGTGCAAACTGTCCTTGTTAAGAATTGTCTACTCTTTATCTTATGACCAAGGGTCGGCAGTAAATAGGCATGGCATATTCTGACACTACTGTTCAATGGAATTTCCCGGGGCTCGGCTGAATCCTCTCTTTGGCCCGAACCGGATCTTCCCGGAACCCCAACTTTTTTCAGTCCAATGTGGGAAAAAAAAACTTGACTCACGCACGACCCCTTGAGAAGCCTTGTCAACATAGCCAGAACGATGTACAGACTTGGAGCTCAGGGCCGCGCTGCGCAGCAACGGCTCGCAACGCAACCACACTTTGTTTCGACCAACATCGCGTTCCAACAGCCCGCAACCCAGGCTCAAAACGATGTCAATATGCTGTTATCGGTGCTAAGATCCAGGACCAACACCATTGACTGCAAAACGTTGCTTTCGTACGTGGTGCACTACTTCCCGAAAGTGAAGAATGGGGAGAATTTGAAACTGTTGGCCAAGGCTCTGTTTGAGAACCCTGTTGCGTTTGGCGAACCGAATGTTGAGGACAACTATATCGTTGTCGAGGCCATCAAGGCGCTGTTTGAGAGCAAGATCAGGATCAGCGAGCCATCGTTGTCCCTTGCCGAGTTCTACCATGCGCTCATAGACCCATTGTTCCATTCGCGTCTCGAGCCGTGGAGGAGGTCGCTCATTGTGACGGGTATCCTGCTGTCGAGGCCCTTATACGAGGCACACGCTGTGCCGGAGACGCAGTCCTACTTTGACAAGACGTATCAGTCGCTTGTCCAATTGAACCACGAGCTCCTGGCCGCTGTTTTCCAGAATGTCGCTGTCAATGGCTTTGAGATCAACACTATTTCGGCCATTGCGCTGGCATGCTCGTTGCCATTCTTCGACAAGCACCAGAAGGCGCATTTGCCGCACGACTCGATCATGATGTTCACCTCGGACCTCATCTTTAAGTCTCCCTTGGGTGTTGCGCTGGGCTCAACACACGAACTCGCCATGTCGAGATCGCCTGTGTTGAAGCATCTCAGCAGACTGTCGTTCTTGATGGAGAACTGTCTGTTGCAAAGCGTGTCGTTCCCGGTGATGGATGCATGTTTTGAAGAAGTGCTCAAGTTCAGCAGCCTACTGTACACGCGAAGCACCGCCGACTCAACGCAATCCTGGGACTTGCTCAAATCGATTCTTTTCTCCATTGTAATCATCTTCCAAGGTTTCAGCTCACAATCGCTCAACTTGTTCAACGGGATCACACAGGAGCAATACAGTCTCGTTGCAGGGAAGTTGCTCTCTTCATTGTTCCATCTCCACTTTATCCTCGAGAAGATTGGCACTGGCGGATTCCAGGCGTACAGTTTTGTCTATCTTACGACCGTTGACGGCCTTTTGCAACAGGCTCTTCCGACTGCGGAAGACCTCGGCGCCCAGTTCACATTGTCGATTGACCTCGGTTGTGTCCCTCAAAGCCATGTTGAATCGTCAAAGACTCTCTTTGCGCTCACGTTTTTCGAGTCGTTGACGCAGTCGTGCTCAGAGTTTTATTACAACACGATTGTTCAACCGTTTGTCACGACGCTCATTCACAAGGCGACAACGACGTTGCCCGTGGAGCTCGCTGCCATGCAACGTTCGATCGTTGAAGCTGCGCATTCGGTTGTGCTCGCAACGTTCAAGAACCCGGCCAACGCGCTCGTCGTCACGACAGGCGCCATTCCTTATTTGCACACAGTGCTTGGGCAATTCCCTCTTTTCCTGTCCCCAAACCAACTGAAATTGGCTGTGCAGACGGTGGCCAGGTCTGTCTCATCGCCTTCCGACTCGTTTTATCTCAACAAGGACAATTTCAGGGAGCTCATCCATACGCTTTACATGGCCATCCTCAACACGGACGCCTCAGTTCCGTTGCCAGCTGCCAGTTCGAACTCGGGACCTGTCAATGTGCGCACTGCGCTCGTTGACAGTCTCATCGCCATCTTGCCTTATGTCCCGGCCACTTTCTTCCGCGGGTGGCTCGACAATGTCTGGGTCTTGGTCGAAAGCGTTGCCACCCAAAGGGATGCCCAATACCTCGAAGATCAACTGTGGAGTCTTTTGAGCGAGGGACTCGACATTCAAAGGGGCAATATTGGTATTCAGTGGTGGTATGCCCGCAGGGAAAGACTCGAGGCCAAATTGTAGCTGGTCTACACAATGATAGCATTTGAGCTGTAATCAATCCTGATAGTGGTTCCTGTATTAACTCTGTATGTCATCTTTGCCTTCTCTCTCTCTCTCTCTGTCTCTCTCTCTCTGTCTCTCTCTCTCTGTCTCTCTCTCTCTCTCTCTCTCTACTGTGTTATCTTTGTCTGTTTCTCGGCTGCCGTTGCCGTTAGCGGTCCCTCAGATTATCAAGATCGACAAATCGCCACAGATCAATAAAACTCTGCCTTAGCCAACACCCTAAAACAAGAGAAACAAAAAACAAAACAAAAAAGACTCCAATGGCACCTGCTTTGCAGAAAGTTCTGGTCCTTGTCACGCGGCTCTGCGAGCTGCCAGTGCACCATCCGGAATACCTTCGTTTCAACGAGCAATTCGACGTGCAGATCTACGAGCCAACTTCAAAACAAGAGCTCATTGACAAATTGCAAACAGAGTTCCGAGACGTGGCCGCCATTTGGACCACAGCCACTGCAGTGTTCCAATTTGGCGGCATCGCGCAGTTCGTTCCCCATTTCCCGCAGAGTGTCAAGGCCTATGTGTTTCCGTGGGTCGGCTACACCGACGAAGAGGCCGCGGCATTGCACGAACGCGACATCGTCTTCTGCAACGTGGGCGACGTCTCGGCCAACGACGTCGCAGACCAAGCACTGTACCTGACACTCTCATGCTACCGGTTCTACAACTTCTTCGAGCACCAGTTCCGCCCCTCCCTCAACATTTTGACGGGGAGAAACACCATTGGCTCGCAAGGCTGGGACGACGAGGGAGAGCCGTTACCGCCACCGCAAAGAATCAACCTCGCAGAGTCCTACAGCATCGGTGGCAAGAGCATTGAGAGCCCGACGGGTAAGATTGCCGGCATTGTCGGCTTCGGGTCCATTGGCAAGGAGATTGGCAAGCGATTGAACGCCATTGGCATGGATGTCCGATACACCAAGAGAACGCCGTTGAGCTCTCAGGACATTGATTCACTGGGTTACAAGGCTGTCTTCATCCCGACATTTCAAGAGCTCATCTCCTCCGTTGATCTCATCGTCATTGCGGTGCCACATTCCCCACAAACGATGAACCTCATCAACCAAGACTCCCTCAAGACTGTCAAGCGCGGCGTCAGAATCGTGAACATTGGTCGTGGCAGTGCCATTGACGAGGATGCCCTCGTCGAAGCACTGGACAACGGCACGGTCGCCGCTGCGGGACTCGATGTGTTCAAGAACGAGCCCTTCAACGTCAACCCAAAGTTTGCCAAAAGGTGGGATATGACCATCACACCGCATCTGGGCAACGTCTCCAGTGACAACATTATCAATTGTGCCATCAGATGCATGAACAATATCAGAAACGTTCTTTTGGAAGGAGGCAAGGGGCTGACGCCTGTTGTTCATACCCCCAACAATGTGAGCATCTGAACCTACAACATCACACACTGTATAGCATCAATACATTATATATAGCCGTCTCTAATCGACTGGCGTGTGGCCCCTTCCACACTCCAGCAAAACATTGACAATGTTTCCCATGCATCTATGGTTGACATTGACAGTGTTATCCGTCGACATGTTGGCAATGTGTGGCGTCAGCGTAATGTCCCAACGGTTGGCAAACCTCTCATTCACATATGGCTCGTTTCTAAACACATCGAGCCCCGCTGACGTGACAATACCCGAGTCCAGACCCGCCAGCAGAGCGTCTTCGTCAATCGCGGTGCCGCGGCCGACATTGACTATTCTGATCCCAGGCTTCACGAGCTCAAGGGACTCTGCATTGATGAGATTGACAGTGGTTGGGGTGTGTGGCACAGCGAGTACCAGCAGGTCCAATTCTGGAATCAGTTCGGTAAATGAGGGATAAAAAGTTGCCTTGTAACCGAGTATACCCTCCTCCTCTGGCGTCAGTGGTTTGGTCTTGGTGTATCTGATCTCCATGCCAATGGCACTAAGTCTCTTACCAACTTCTTTACCAATGGCCCCGAGTCCAACGATTCCGGCAATCTTGCCCCTTGGCGTCGAAATCTTCTTGCCACCGACACAAGTCGAATATGCAAGGTTGGACCTGTGAGGTGCGGGCTCAGGAAGTCCATTCTTGTTGCTGAACTTGTTTGACCCTAAAACCTCTCTGCTGGCCATGGTATACATTGAGGATCTGAATTGCTGCTCAAAAAACGAGCTCAGTTTGAAACAAGAGAGGGCCAGGAGCAAAGCGTGATCGGCAACTTCATGTGCAGAAACGTCTCCAACGTTACAAAAGGCAATACCGCGTCTTTTCAACGCCTGCGCTTCTTCCGGGAGGTAACCAACCCAAGGAGTTTGGTATAGCTTGACCGTCTTCGGGAAGTAGTCGATGAACTCTAACAGACCCCCAAAATGATCAACGGACTCGCCAGTGACCCAAATCGCTTCAACATCGTTGAATTCGACCAGCAATTTGCGCCGCAACAGTTCAGCTGACTCTACTTCATAGATTATTGTGTGGAACTTTTGCTGAAACTCCTTGAACTCGGGTAAATGCTCTCCGAGGTCTGATTTGGGCGTCGTGGTGATGAGAACTTTTGGCATTGTCATTTTGTTTTAATTTTGTTTCCCTTTTTACCTGGGCTGAAGCTTCAAGAGAGTTGGGTGTCAATATGGCATTTTCCCGTGTTTTAAATAGGTGCGTTATCTTCTCACGGCATTGTATTGTTGTTATTTTTTTTTTTGGCTCTGCTGCTTCGAGGTTATTCTTCTCTTAAGGACATGTCACATCGAAAAGACTTCTGAAAACAGTCGCGGGTCTTTTTAACGGGAAACCGTTGGCGAAATGTGGGGTCGGTCTTAATTGCTGTTTTGGGACCCCTCTGCTCTCCGGAGAAACCTTCGCCGAAGGTTGCAAAAAAAAAAAAAAAGTTACTTTTCCGGAAGGTGTCAACGCATCCAAACGTACGCTCATTTTGTGTCAAAAAAAGAATAACTCTAATTGTTTCTTTACACTTTTGGCTTGAAGCTGAAAATGTTATCGATCAAAATTCTTTGGCGGATCTTTTGTTTGCGCCCATCTCTGTCTTCGCTATCTATTCCTCTGCACAAATGACAATGTCAGAAGTTGACAAGTCTTCGGTCCACAAGGAGTTGTTACAAAGCCCAACATTGGAAGATCTGTCGGGCTCCCAATCTGAGCGCAATCTCATGCATTGGCTACTCTCATTCCTTGAAGAAACTCTCCCTGCTCAGCTCTGTTTGCAAAATATCTGGATCATTTCCCATACAATGGACTTGGTTGGCGCTGGGGTCTACATCTATGCCACACTGAGGAACTCTGAGTCTGTGCGAATAAAGTCTTACAGACTGTGTCTACTGAGCTCTTTTGTCACGTACATGGTTGTCCTCTATAGACGAAACTTTGAGCCAGAATTGATTGGGTACGACGAGAATGACCACAAGATTTATGCACCGTTGGAACCCTTTAGCCTCTCGGACTCTTTGAGAGATGAGAATACTCAATTACTGGCCTATGTCCTACTTTGGTCCGTGACTAGTGAGTCGTTCTTGAAGCTCGTTCCATTTTCAATTTACTCCTTCTTCAACATTTCCAGTTACTGCACAAACGAGCTTTTCCCCACGACCACTCTGAGCCTTGCAGCACTTCCCTTGCTTGAGTACTGTGAACTTCCATTGCTGCTAGCTGCCTCCTATGTCGACCTAATAGTCCTTGCCAAGTTGGCCTTGGAGACTGTGCTAACCCAGAACCATTACCCATTGATCATCTACGTATTGGTTTGGACTCTCAGGCTTGAAAACTCGGAAGCGAACAGAACCTCCGTCTCCCTCTTTATCAAGTTGTGGGACAATCATGTTTTCGGAAAGGGACTGTTGCCCTTCGGTTCCTGATTTTGCGTAAATACCTTGTTACCTTGCTCAAAGAAGAAGGATGACTACACGTAATACGATAGCACTCTTTGGTACACGTTAAAGTTGTAGGCTCAAAGTCTTTGGTCCCAACTAGGTATATATTCTATTATGCCTCTATTCTAAATGCTAGATTTCAGCTCGTTTAGTCTGTCCCAGCCCTCGGAGTCCTCCCATGACATTTTTCCTTTACTCATTAGGGACTTGATGGTAGACTTGGCCTTGTACTTCCAGTCCTTGCAAACAACATCACCGGCATTGTGCTTACCAGGAAGTTCTCCCAAAGATTCAAAAGCAGCAACAAGATCCTCACACGCATCAACGGTCTCGTTCCAAATCTTCTCATCAGTTTCCAAGTCAGGGTTGTGCGTGAGTGCTCTATAAGCCTTCTCGTGGCATTCCAAACTGGCCCATGGTCTCTTTCTCCATAGTTCCACTCTGGCAATGATTCTCCACAATCTCGAAGAAGTATTGATCACACTTGGAATGGTGAGTGTCGTGAACTCGATACAGGATCTCTCGAAAAAGGTCAAGTTTTCTGGATCGTATTGCTTTTCGACCAAAATCTCAACAAGCTTCTCCACGACAGGGATATCGATTGATCCCTCGCCGTTGGAGTCCTTCTTGACGTCAACAAGCTTCTTGCAGGCAAGCAGAACCTCGTCCCATTCGCCCAGCTTGGCAGCGACAATGAGATAGTTCTCCCAGAGTCTCCAGGATCTCTTGTTATCAGACGTGGCAGTGGCCTTTTTCAAAGCATTGAAGGCTTCTCTAGTCTTGTTGAGTCTCAGCAGAGCCGAGGCCAAATTGGACCAGGAGTTAGCATTGGTGTCGTCAAGCGAGACGCATCTGGTGAATGCCTCGGCAGCGAGCTCGAATTGATCCGATTCCAGGCCAAGGCAGCCGTAGAAGAACCAGTTGTCAAAGCTGATTGGGTTGATAACGAGGGCCTCATGAATATGTTTGATGGCGAGGCCGATGTTCTTCTCGACGCCCTTTGGTGGGGCATAGTAATACTTGCCGAGGGAGATCTTAGCCTTGGCGTATCTCCCAATCTCCCACGCTTTCTCCCAGTAAGTCGGGTCACTTTTCAAGTCACCCATAATGGACATGGCATGCGCATCGTCCGGGAAGTTTTCTAGCCTCTTGGCAACAAGCTGCTCGGCAACGTTCTCCTCGCCAATTGCCGCGTGACAAAGGGCAACTTCGAGATCGAGTCCCAAACGTTCGTAAATCTCGATGGCAGACTTGACGATACCGAGGGACATGAATTTCTCAGCCAATTTGCTGTCAAGGGCCCAACGAGGCAAGCAAGGCAGTTGGAAAATGTATCTGAGTCTCGCATTGGAGATCTCTTGCTGCTCCTTTTTACCTTGTGGGATGGCCTCTGTTGGGATGTAACGGGCCTTGATCTTGAGACCAATCTCCTCAACGAGGGACTGCATTTGTAAAATACCTCTCTCAATGGTTCTGGCCTGTGTCGTCTCAAGGATGGACCGCTCCCATAGGCCCCTGGAGAAGATGGAGTAGTTGACATTGGTCGACGACGATTGGTACAAGACGCGCGACACGAGGGACATGAGCTGCTGCTCCACGAGGGCATCCTTGTGTGGGGAGGCTTGTCTCAAGTTGTACAGGCGTAGTAGCAGCTGGATGTTGTCGTAGTCTGACAAGTTTGGTTGGTTGTTGGCGTCGAGGGTGCGCAGGGACTCTGGGATGTACTCCTGGCGGAGCGCAACGGGCAGGATCTGACTGTAGTCAATCTCTTGGGAGTCGGTCTTTTGCCTCTTATAAATCTGGTCGTCAATATCCTCCTGGCCAACACTCTCAAAGACAGGTCTCTCCAGAAGCAGGTCCGAGTCCAGGGCGAATGACTCAGGGGATTGTTCCTCCCGCTGCTGCGAGTTTAGGGCCTCGCTGTTGAAGTAGTTGGATCTGGCAAGGACAATCAGGCCAGCGTGGGCAACCTGCTGGTACTTCGTTCTCTTCGCACGGCCGCCGGTGAGAACAAAGTCGAACTGCGTCAGTTTCTGGACGCTGATGAGGTTAGGCAGCGCCAGATGCTCCATGTTGGACTCGAGGCTGTTCTTGGCCTTCTCGAGATGGTAGACAATGGAGAGATTCTTTTGCAATTCTTGTGGGAGCTCCTGGGAAAGGGACCTGACGACAGAAAGGTTGAGGATCGAGGATGAAACGGCAACGTGCGGGCCTGAGATGTCTGGGTACAGGGACTGCTGCAATTGAATGGCCCTGGATCTCCACCAGTTGACAGTGGCAGCCAAAGGGTCGCTGATGTCGATTTGGTTGAGCGAATCATCGCCAACGAGCTCCTCTGATGAGTAGGCTGTGCTTGCCAGGAGCGACTTGTCAACGCTGTTCAGTCTCTCCAGCAAATGGAGCGCCAGCAGCAGACAGAATGCATCGTCGGATTCCTGGTACGCTGTCTGGCCGTAGGCGCTGAGTGCCTTGATAGAGTTGAGCTGGATTTGCGCCCTGGTCAACTTTTTGGTATCGGCGTAGAAGTAGTCAAAGGAATGCAACGGCACCTGAGGACCCGTGTAGTTGTTCTGGAGGAACATTTGCAATGTGGCAACGGCAACGAGCAGAAGGAGCTCCTTGTCAGCTGTCTGGGTCAGCTGAGTCGCGTATTGGGCCAAGGAGTGGCTATACTCAACTGATTCGTTTTGGATGAGTGGTAGAATGGACTCAGAGCGGAGGATTTGAGAAACCGGCTCGGCTTGTAAAACTTTGTACGCTTCGCCGTGGGCAATGAACTGCACCAGTGGGACCACAGCGGAGGCGTTTGCTGGCAGGAGAAGCGCGTCCCTCGGCGTCGAAAGGATCAGCTGAGACTGAAGCAGCCTGAAATCGCGTAGATCGGCACTCATTGTCTTCTCTGAGGGTCGGTCGTTTTGAGAATAACGGAGAGTTCTGTTGATGAGGTCAAGAATATTTTTTTTCTCCTTGGGCCAGATGTCGTGGCCGTACCGAAACGACAACAAGTTTAAACGAGGACACCGACAGAGCACCCAAAAAAAAGATTCAGACCATCCGTGCAAGGATTGAAGAATGAGACTACTTGTTTTTGACTCTTTTCCAACATTTTTATCTGATTTCCCAGTTTACTCCAATGTGGCTCGCTGAAAAAAGTAACATAAACTGGATGTTGCCCCTACCGTTTTATGGCATAAAACCGATTGCTACATACAAACAGAGGTTCCTCTTCTCTGACTTCCCGGCATATCAATACAGCTTCACTTCAATCAAATGACTTGGAATCTCAGGATTTACAACCACAACGTCCGCTATGCCACTGTTAATCCTGGGATCAATGAGCGTCCTTGGGCTGAACGCAAGTGGGAGATTGCAAAGTCCATAAAGTTCAACGCGTTTGGCAGCGACGCCACGGTGGTTACTTTGCAAGAGGTGCTCCATTCGCAACTGACGGATCTCTTAGAGTTGTTGAACGGAACTGAGCCTGATGACTGGACCTACTTTGGAGTCGGTCGGAACGACGGTATCGCAGCTGGCGAGTATTCGCCTGTGCTGTACAGAAGGTCGCAATTCAGGCTGAGTGACGCGGGGACCTTCTGGCTCAGCGAGACACCCGATGTGCCCTCGCGTGGTTGGGACGCCCGTCAGGAACGAATCGTGACGTGGGTCCACCTCACCAGACCAGATTCCCCCGGCATCAACATTTTCAACACTCATTTGGACCACATTGGCGTTGTTGCGAGGGAGGAGTCCATGAAACTTATTGTCGACAAGACAAGGGCTTGCAGCAGGGACATGACCTTCATCACTGGTGATTTCAATAGCGAACCACACGAAGAAGCGTACATGACACTGGCCAAGGTGTTCAAGGACTCCAGGCAGCACAATGTCGTGAAGTATGGCCACACCAACACGTTTACCGATTTCAACCAAGGAGCCGACGGCGAGAGACATAAGGTCATTGACTATGTGTTTGTTGATCCAAGATTGCCTCATGTCGAAGGATTTGGAGTATTGGCCAACGAGTTTGGTGGGATTTACAGCAGTGACCACAGGCCCGTTGTCGTGGAGGTTCGGCTACATTAAAACACGGACGTTTTTAATTTGGGGACTTCCATTTAGAATAGTAAGGCCAGTGCAACAGCTCCAATGACAGATGAGCCCACAGCTAGCACGTTGGCACTGTTGGCACGAGAAGAAGTGGGGGCTGGAGAGGAGCTGCTCTCGGCAGAGCTGGCTGAAGAGCTGGCTGAAGAGCTGGCTGAAGAGCTGGCTGAAGCTCTTACAGTGTTTGCAGCTGAGGTGGTAGTGGAAGAGAGTGCTGTGCTGTTGGAGACACCGGAGGCAGCAGCAGCGAGAGCAGCACCCGAGGAAGCTGCGACCGAGACGTCGGCCTCAGTGGAGACACAGGCACCACCAAAGGCACAACCGGCGTTGGCATCTTTGGTGTAGGAGTCTGTCAAGGTGGTTTCACATCTCAAAGTGCCCGTTGGCTCGGTCGACAAGTCAGTGCACTGGGCCAATGCCTCGGTGACATACGGACCGTAGTACTTCCACAAGGTCCAGCCACATTCCATACACGAGTCGTAACGGCCACGGAACTTGGACCCTTCGGCACAGAGACAGTCGTGGTCATAAGGCCCAGAGTAGGTGTCGGTCTTGTTGAGGGAGCAGGCACCTCCGTTGAGGATCAGGTAACCACAGGCGGCGTGGCAGCCAATGGAGGCACAGTCATCGGTAGAGGCAGCAAGCGCATACGCTTCTGGGTCCGGGTGAGCCAGTGCCTCAGCTTCAGCGAAGGCATCGGCGTAGGCCAGCGCAGCAGCAGCGGCTTGGGGGTTAGCGTGCGCCCATGGGAGGGCGTTGGCCTCTGCCTCTGCAGAGGCAGAGGCGAGTGCTGCAAAGAAAGCGGCAGCGAGGGTTTGTGCGAGCATTTTTCTTCCAGGAAAGGGACCGTTGTGTCGGCAAGCCCTGTTGACCTCGTTCCTGCGGCCCAGTAGGACTGTTATATATTAAAGACCAGTGTTCCCAGGTGTTTTTCCACGATATACACCCTGGCCAATCGGTGGGCCGTGCCGAGGAGCAATTGCCTCTTTGGGACGTTTTCTTTCTTTTTCAGGCGTTTTGACAGCTAGTTTCGCTGGTGGGGCTCTGTTGTACAGTTTGGTACTTGCATTGGGAAAAATTGGAACATATCGGCCTTGGGCAGATGAATTACAGATCCGACCCTGGCCGCCGCAAGAAACCGCAGTTGGGAACTTGGGGAACACATTCCAAGCCTTTTTGTACGTGTCACAACGGGCATTCTTGTCTAGACAATACCATCTTTTACTTGACTCCTGGCCTCTTGGCCTGTCAACATAAAAAAGAAAAACACCCAGTTTTTGTCCCAAGATCGTCGACACTCCACAACACAAAAAAACGTTGGGGAAACTGTTCAGACTTGTTGTCATGTCCCACTCGGTCCCTTTCTGAACCCGCCTCCAACTCCCTCTTTAAGCTCAACAGAAGGGTGGACCTAACTACAGTCCACAAGCCATCAGAGGCCAAGCCTTGATTCTTCACTGTGTGTCGGGATCTTATCTCCGACAATCACCGAGCACACCGAGAAGAGAAACATTCGCGATCGCGATCAACCTCTCCCCATCGCTTCAAACCATCATCAGCTTGTTTCTGAAACCAAAACAAAACATCTGACAAAAACAACAGACTGCTCTGGCACAATCCCAAAACCTCGAAATGTCGAATGCGCTGCGTGTCCTGAACCTCGCCTGGCGCCAGGTCGACCGATCCAGCAACCAGGGCTTCGTTTTCGCCCATGACCTGCCCTATCTGCTCACTGTCCTCGATTCCATCCTGGAGCGCCCCCTCCTCAACAATGAAGGCAGGGCCATCTTCAAAGACTTCAGCAGAGAAGACCCAACGCGACGCGTTTATAAGACAGAATTCTCTTCCCTGTTCGAGAAACTGCTTGGCGTCTCGTTTGCCAGTGCCGTCGACGCTGTTTCGTCAAGTGCCAGGGCCAACAATGGCCAAGGCAGTGGCCAGGGCAGTGCCAATGGCAGTCCAAACACCAGCGTCAGCTCGGCAGGCGAGTACGACGAATATCTCAAAAGAGGATACGACAAACGCGCCACGTCACGCCACAGCAGCCGCTCTACCAGTCACAATCAAAACGACGAGGAGATTGCCTACAGGGACCGCATCATTGAGAACCTCGAACAAAGCCAGGCAATGCTGAAGAAGAACGATGTGCGTCTCAAGGAGCTCAAGAGTGCCAATATGCAGCTCGAAGAAGACGTGATATACAGGGACAAGATCATATTGTCGAAGGAAACAGAGCTCGAGAACAAGCAGGCCAAAATCGACAAACTCGAAAGCCACGTCCTCAACCTCCAGGGCGAGGTGGCCACATTCAAGACCAGAAATGCATCACCATCTCCACAAAAACGGAGAGCGGAGATTGCGCACCGAGAGAAGTTGAATAGGGAGCTTTTGACGCGCATGAAGAACCAGCAGGACCTGATTGAGTCTCTACGGCGGACCTTGAAGGACAAAAAAGATGTGATTGTAACTCAACGTGTCATGGTTCCTGCGAGGGAGCGCATTGAGTTCAGGGCCCTCGCACAGTCTGTCGAGTACCTGACCAAGTTGATCACCAGACCTGTTGCACTGGCACTATTGCCCATTCTGTTGTTGTTTCTGCTGAAATATACGCGACTTGAGTGGAAGGAGGATTTGCTCGAGAGGCTGATAGTGACAGAGGTTGATTACAGCTATTACGACCTTGGAGAGATTGAGTCCGACTTCCTTTACTAAAGCCATGGTCCCCCCC
>JAJMKO010000004.1:117885-176107 GCA_030569275.1 [Candida] sanyiensis | reverse complement strand
GAGAGAGACGATTTCGGTATCTACTCTGATGTCTATGGAGCACTGCCAGAGTGTGGCTATATTTCTTCGAATTGTAGCATTGAATATAGTAATACAAAAGTCTGTAAAGGAGTCTACTTGAGCTGCTTGAGACAGAAGCAGAACAATTGCTGCAGCAGTCCAGAGACGTTGTTGTTCTGGTTGTTGCTCTGCTGTTGGTTGTACTGCTGTTGCTGCGGGTGGTGCTGTTGGTGCTGTTGGTACTGAGGTTGGGCCTGAGGTTGGTAAGAGTTCTGCGGTTTGGATGGACCTTCAAAGGTAGGTAGTTGGTACCATTCCTGTGGAGCCCTGGCGCCCCTGAGGTCAATCTCCAGCACACCGGCGTTCTTTGGCTCGATTCTCGAACGCAGGCCAGCCTGGTTACAAAGCTCCTCGACCGCAGGTTTCAACTTGGCCACGCCATCCTTCGAGTGAAGGCCCTTGCCGACAATTACCTTCAGCACAGGCTCACCTCTGGATGTGGCACCGGCGATTCGGGTCTTGAGAACGTACTCAGCCTCCTTGACGAACAAACCGTGGAGATCAATCTCGTCGCGGTCCGAGTCACTGTTGTTCTCAATAAAAACGTACTTGGCCGCACGGAAGTTGTAGTCATCGGCAATGGCCTGCTGCCTCTTGGCCTCCTCGCTCAGTTGCTTTGCACGCCCACCGTCGCCGGACTGGTACGCCTCCTGCGATTGCGCGCTGAGCTGCTTCTTACGCTTGTAAGCCTGGTCCGCCTCGTTCCGCAGCTTCTTGTACTCCGGGTCCGACACGTGATTGTAGTCGCGCTCGCCGCCGCCGGAGAGGAATCCTCCACGGTCAACAGCAGCAGTGGCACTCATTGTGAACGGGAGGTTTTGGGTGTCGTCGCTGATGGAATTCCAGGTTGTGACAAGCCGTTTCCATTCTTGGTTTTTTTTTTCCCTGACCCCCTCAAAACGACTACTAGAGAATATACACTTGTATCAGCATCAAAATCAAAACTTCAATTCTGCTCACGCTATCATCCTGGAGGCCACTGGTACCACGCCAAAAAAAAAGCTCTTTAACCTCGTCGTCTCAGCTTGTTTGTCCGTTGGTCTCTGATCTGTCTCTGCCTTCCTCCATGAAACTGTACACGTCGTCTAAAGACTTCTTCCTGGTCAAGTTCCGCTTGTAAGTCGTGTACTCCATAGGAGCTCCATCTTTTGGTCTCTCTGCCACTTACTCTGTGTTATTTCCAGTTCTCACCCCATTGTTTTACTCTTTGTCGTGTTGTCCTCAATGCTATCAAGCGGCTCGCCTTCGACCTCAGTCCCCAGGAACGTTGAAATTTGCTGATATTCGACAATTAGGACTCGTCCATTTCTGACGCCCAAGTCATACTTGATTCCTGCCCCCCAGACAGAACGTTCCCAATGGCCACTTTCAGTTTGTTGATTCCATCTTTCGTATGTGTTCCTTTTCCCCACAATGACGTCAGGCTAAGTGGGACCATCGGATTCTTCCAATCGCGCAATCTTCCTCTTCAAATATAAAGTGGACCTCTTTGACAAACTATCCGTGAAAATCGATCTCGTTTTCATCCTTTCTGTCGTTGTTCTTCTCCTCAAACATGTGCATTGTTCTTATTGGCCAACTGGAACAAGATAGTGAGTGGCCTTGCAACCTAAGAGAAATCTACTTTCTAGAGCAACAATAGTTTTTTCTTCAGCCTGCGCCGCGTTTCCTTCGACATGTAGGTTCTCCACAGCTTCAAGCAAACGCTTACGGGATTCATAGGCCTGCATTGGCCGCTTTTGTCTGCATTTGACTTCACTCTGTTGTGGAAGAAAAAGAAAAAAAGAAGTCTCAATACAAACAATCACACTTGATCATATACCGTTCCTATAGACCATTTCCATGCGTACGTCAGCTCAATCTGACTCCCAATTGGGATTCAAAATGATAGGATTCAAATAGTAATGGAACCCGATCCTAAGCCCTATTGATAATAGTCACGTGCAATGCTGACATTTTTCTCAGGGCTATACACAACCACAAAAACGAGCCGGTGACCGCGAAATCTCAGAAAATGTTGCCCCGTCTCAAAACGAGAAAAACTGTACTTTGGTTTGTTGTCATTAAAAAAGTGAAAAATTCATCAGTCCTCTCCAACTCTTCCATTGACAACCTCATCAACCAAAATGGCCAAGCAAACTCCAAAGCAGTAAGTTTATACAGCAACAGAATAAGTTCTTTGATTATGGTTCGAGCTTGGCTCAGCCATTTAATCTGTTCTTTCCACCAGCTACGTGCTTCAGAGACTTGTTGATAAAGCCCAGCTTTACTCACTTTGTCTCAACTGAATTGAACACTGGCTCGGTTCCTATTCCTTAACAGTCCTTGCGACTGAGGAAGTAGAGGCATGGGTTGTCACCAGCTTGCTCGAGGGGTCTCATGAATACCAATCATGGCCCTGGCTAAGTCTGTGCTTCCTCTGACCTACCTTGTGATGTGACCTTTAAAAGTGTCGCTAGGGTGAACTAAAAAGATCATTGAATGAGTGGTATCATGTCAATGGATTTATTCGAAAACAAGCAAAAAAATCCCAGGCACTAACATTTCTTTTCTCTCAGAGTTATCACCGCTGAGCAAATCGCTGTCCCAGAGTCTCAATTGAAGAAGGCTGTTGCCGTCTCCAAGGCCTCTGCTGCCGCTAAGGCTGAGAAGTTGGCCAGAAAGAAGGTAAGTTACTGTTCGCCCCTCTTCACGTGATGCGCCTCCATGTGTTCCTGGTTCTCAACTTGCATTTTATTATACTGTGATGAAGACCATATTTTTAAACTGGCTAGCTACGGCGATGTCGTCTGTTTGTCAACCATCTTTCGGGACTGATATTAATCAAATACACCATTTGATGAACCCTCAGGAGCATTGGAGCTTTTCTTGGCGTCATTTTTGTGCATTTGAGAGTCTTGTTACTAACAAACCTTTAGGCTAACCAAGAGAAGAGAAAGGCCATCTTTGACAGAACTGCCGCTTACACCGAGGAGTACTTCCAAAAGGAGAGAGCCATCATTGACGCCAAGCGTGAGGCCAAGGCTGCTGGTTCTTACTACGTTGACGCTCAACCAAAGTTGGTGTTTGTTGTCAGAATCAAGGGTATCAACAAGATTGCCCCAAAGCCAAGAAAGGTTTTGCAACTATTGAGATTGTTGCAAATCAACGCTGGTGTTTTCGTCAGATTGACCAAGGCCACCCTTGAGTTGTTGAAGTTGGTTGAGCCATACGTTGCTTACGGTTACCCATCCCTATCCACCATTAGACAATTGGTTTACAAGCGTGGTTACGGTAAGGTTAACAAGCAAAGAATTGCCTTGTCTGAGAACTCCATCATTGAGGCTGCCCTAGGCAAGTACGGTATTGTCTCCATGGAGGACTTGATCCACGAGATTTACACTGTTGGTCCAAACTTCAAGCAAGCCAACAACTTCTTGTGGCCATTCAAGTTGTCCAACCCATCTGGTGGCTGGGGTGTTCCAAGAAAGTTCAAGCACTTCATTGAGGGTGGTGCCTTCGGTAACAGAGAGGAGTTCATCAACCAATTGGTCAAGAAGCAATTGTAAGTTTCCTGAAGTTGATGCCCCTTTTAATGTTTCTATCATAAGGGAATTTTATTTCTTTATAACCAAAAATCTAATAGAATTCTTTGTGCCTTGATTTGTTTTGCTTGTTTTGTTTATGATTTTAATACCGGTAATGTTTGATTTATGAGAATCTTGTAAGCTCATGCCGTGTATTTTGTAGCTTTCCAACTCTGGATATTGATGTGGTTTTTCCAGTGGTGCTGTAACACAAGCATATAGTTCAAAGACTGAGTCGACTCATTGGTTGAATCAACTTTAAATTTTCGAATAAGAACTCAGGCAATTTTTAAGGATAAGATCAGAAAGCATCTGGCTGGCACTTTGAAACTGGATCACATAGTCTTTAAAAGAAAACACACAGCACTCGGGAATTTTGTCTTGTCGTGTAAACTCATGATTGTGTTTGCATGTGCCATGTAGCAATGTACTATAATATTCTATTAATATATCATTATATGTATGAATACACTAGCCCTGGTATCCAATATGTAAACGACGTCCCTAATCTTGAAGATTGAAGTCCTATTCCCACTTGACTATATATAGCTGATCATTATGAATATTATTCGATCATCTTCAGCCTACCGTCGGAATCCCCGTCGGATTACCACTTCAAATCAGCTATATTTCGAATATGATCAATTTGTTCAAACACAGACGGCCATTAATATTACTAATTATGACAACTAGAGTTTCAAGCTTGTGAAATCATATGATATTATTCGATTGGTTCATAGAACGGCTTCATGGAATAGAAACCAGCTTCAAGCTATTAGCAGTATATAGCAAGTCAAAAACAACAACGTCCATGATTACAAAAATGTCACAAAGTACCTTAACGTTTTGACTCCAGAGATACTCCCTCGTCTTACAAAAGAAGAAGGTGAAACACTCATGAAAAGCATCAAAGGTTGCATGGGGTTAACCAAGAGATGATTCTCAAAGCCTGTTTACTGGTCCTTATTCAAAACTCGTTTCCCTACGGCCCTTTATAAATTCATTCTCTTGAAACCAGCCCAGAAGAGAACTCCAATGTTTTTCGGCGCGGTTGACGAAAGGATCTCTGGTGCAGAGTTTTATTATTTGAGAGAGGTCATGTGTACTGCCACCAATTGCTTCTTTGACGAATCTGCACTACTACAAACACATATGAATGCCGAATGGAGTATTTTGAATCCAAAGGACTCCATGGAGGCCATGACAAAGATCTGTGAGATCGGAAGACTTGACTTAATACGTGACTACAGGGAATGATAGAGTTGATCAGTGCAAATGAGAGAGCCTCTGAACAGTTCTTAGCTTCTAATGTTTCAAACCTGGGTGAGTTCTTTCGGTTCAACAATAATGAGTATTCAATCATAGAGAAGCCTCTCAGCGTTGTCATTGAAAGTTTCAAGGAATACAAACAACATGGAAGGAATGAACGTTTCATCGGTACAACTGAGGATCAAACAGACAACTATCTTTCTAACATTGGGAAGAAAAAGAAGAAGAAGCCATCTAAACCCAAACAATTCCCACAATAATTACAGAGAAAAATACCCCAAGAAAGAAATCTAATTATTTTGTAAAGCTCCAGCTGGTTGAGAGCATCAAAGTCTATTTTAATGCGAGTATAGGTTCGTAAAGAGAGGTCTCTTTCGAAGTTGTGTCTGCGTGGCCGTCCCACTTTTTTTTTTTTTTTTTTTTTTGACATATTCGTTTTCAAAGCTCTGGAAACTTGCAAGAATGAATAACATTGGGCAAGAATAAAGGTATGCTAGCAGTGTCTAGTTATTTGTAGGCTGGAAATGCCACCAATTGTTTCTAGGTCCCAGTCTATGCTTACGGAATAGGGTTACAGTGGGATGCCAGTCGTCGTGGAAGGTTTGGGTTGAGGTATGTCTGGACAGAAAACAGCAATATAGTTAAGAGCGAGCATTGGAGTGCGTTAGTCACTTCTGTTTGCTTCTTTCCTGAAGTGGCACTAATGATTGTTGCTCCTAAGCAAGCGAAGAACAGGATGCTTCCATGCCACTCCCCACCGGAGCCAAAGTACGAGACACAATTAAATCTGCCATCCCCACTTGCAACCACCACACTTATTTCAAAACAAAAGAAAGAAGGGCCCGTTTCTTCAATGTCAACTAACCAACCAGCGGACATTGCTACTGTTTCGCAGCAAATCTTTCCCCACACACAAGACGCTGCCACCCCGAGAAGCCATCTCTGGCACAAAAAAAAAAAAACAAAAAAAAAAACACCACCCACGAGACCATGTGAAAAGGGAACTGTAGAGTTTGTTGAGGCATGTGAATATTTTTACAATGTACGAGAACAATGTCGGTCAGATCTGAGTTGAAACGAATGGGACCAGCCAAAAAGTGCACGAGTGCGTTAATTTAATGTCATGTGACCGCGGATCGCGCTTATCGCGCCAGTGTGGCGAAAAAAAAAGAGTTGAATGCGCCGTCGAAAGCACGTGCGTGTGACACAAAGCTCTGCATTCTTTTTTTTTCTTTTTTTTTTTTTTTTGGTGCCATTGTCCAAAAAAGAAAACTGAGGTCAAATCAAGTGCAATCTGGACATTTAGATATCACCATCGATGTGGAGTTTGGCCAAGCTTTGGCCAAGCAGTGACTTTTTTAATTCTCTCTTTGCAATTTTTTCTTTCTTTTTCGTGGTCTTGGCAGCATTTAGAGTGTACAGGGGGAATAATTTTCAGACTCAGGGACTGTAAGAATCACTTTCAGAAGCCTTGTGACCGGGACGGAGGGACCCCTCGTGGCAAGGGTTCCCCGAGGCTCTGAACGGAAACGTGCGTGGAAACTGGCAGGCACTTTTTCCTTTTTTGTTTCTTTTGCAGGGCCCTTTTTTTTTCTTTTGATCTCATGACTAGGTGGAAAAAACGTGGGCCCTTGAAAAATGAAGACAGCCATTTCGCCGACAGAAGTGGAAAACGGTCGTGTGCGCCTAGCCAAATTCGCCTTCAAGCTAAGTCTTATGTGACAGAAGAGAGCCAAGCCTCGGCAAGTCTGATAGCAACCCAAGCAATTTCTTGCTAAGAACAACCCCGGTTTGAAGCTGAGAGTCTAGTCCCTAACGTTTGGTCCCTCATTTTGGGCGAGCCAAAAGTTGACAGTTCAGGCAACCCCGACATTGGCGAAAAGAGTTGTTACTTTTTGCAGCGGCTGCTTCCGCATCCGGAAAGTGGGTTCTCTTCTTCTTTTTTTTTTTCGCCATTTCCGATCCACGTGCGTCTCTGTCTCAATCAAGGGTAAAGTTATAAAAACCCGCCTTGGCCTGTCTCTTCTCTCGCTCAGTACTTCATTATCCACCAAGCTCTCATTTGTATCGCGTCATGTCTGAGGAGAAAGTCAACCCGGCTTCTGCCAACTACAAAACCAAAGGTGGTAACGCCGCCTTCCACAACTTCATCAACGACTTCTCTCACATTGAGGACCCACTCGAGAGAAGAAGGTTGGCCCTAGAGAAGATCGACCAGGCCTCCTTTGGCTGGTACCACGTTAGAGCCATCACCGTTGCCGGTGTCGGTTTCTTGACTGATTCTTATGACATTTTCGCCATCAATATGGGTTTGGCCATGATGGCATATGTCTACTGGCCTCACGCCAAGATCCCAGCCTCGACCAACACTTTGCTGAAGGTGTCCACCTCTGTCGGTACTGTCATTGGCCAGCTTGGTTTCGGCTTCCTAGCTGATTACACTGGTCGTAAAGCCATTTACGGTACTGAGCTTATCGTCATGATTGTCGCCACCATTGCCCAAACTGTCCTCGGTGAGTCCAAGGCCATCAACTTTGTCGCCATCTTCACCTTCTTCAGAATCATCCAAGGTATCGGTATCGGTGGTGACTACCCACTTTCCTCCGTCATTTCCTCCGAGTTCTCCACCACCAAGTGGAGAGGTGCCATTATGGGTGCTGTCTTTGCCAACCAAGGTTGGGGTCAGTTGCTCGCTGGTATCGTCGCCATTGTCTGTGTTGCCGGTTACAAGGACCAGCTAAAGCCAGCCAACTCTGCGGCCGAGTGTGGTGACGCCTGTATGAAGGCTTGTGACCAAATGTGGAGAATTTTGATTGGTTTCGGATGTGTCCCAGGTATGATTGCCCTGTACTTCAGACTCACCATCCCAGAGTCACCAAGATATACCCTTGACGTTGAATATGACATTGAGAAGGCTGCTGCCGACACTGCCAAGTTCACTTCTGGTCAACACGGTAACGCCGGTGAGGCTGACGTTGCCCAATTGAGAGTCACTGAGAGAATTAAGGCTGAGATTGTCCAACCACCAAAGGCCTCTTTCAAGGACTTCACCAGCCACTTCAACCAATGGAAGCACATGAAGGTTTTGATTGGTACCGCTGGTACTTGGTTCATGCTTGACGTTGCCTACTACGGTCTCGGTTTGAACACTGCCACCATTTTGCAAACCATTGGTTACGCCTCCTCGAACAATGTCTACGATAAGATTTACAACTCTGCCGCTGGTAACTTGATTCTTGTCTGTGCCGGCTCCATCCCAGGTTACTGGTTCACTGTCGCCACCATTGACACTGTCGGCAGAAAGCCAATTCAGTTCATGGGTTTCTTCCTCTTGACTGTCATTCTTTGTATCATTGGTTTCGGTTACCACAAGATTGGCGAGCACGGTTTGCTAGCCCTTTACGTTCTTGCCCAATTCTTCCAGAACTTTGGTCCAAACACCACCACTTTCATTGTCCCAGGTGAGGCCTTCCCAACCCGTTACAGATCAACTGCCCACGGTATCTCTGCTGCCTCTGGTAAGGTTGGTGCCATCATTGCCCAAACTGCCCTAGGTACCTTGATCAACCACAACTGTGCCAAGAACAAGCCAAACTGTTGGTTGCCACACGTTATGCAGATCTTTGCCCTGTTCATGTTGATTGGTTTCTTCCTAACCTTCTTGATTCCTGAGACCAAGAGAAAGACGTTGGAGCAAATTGCTGAGGAGGTTCATGGCGAGGTTGACCCATCCAAAATCGCTTCCCAAAACAACTACGAGAGCTCCAACTCTTCTGCCGCTGTCTAAGCAAACACAGTGCCGCTTCATTATGATTTTCGTTTCTTAGTTTTAATTTGTTAATAATATTTATAGATTGCCAACTGTTGTAGAAAGCCCTTTTCAAGCATCCCACGGCAATTCACTACCACTAGACGACTCTGATATGGGCATGCATTTCGTTCCTGACTCATGACCATTCAAAGAATTCCTCATCTTCCTCAAAGATTTGTCTTTCTATGGTGGTATCTCTTTTGGGTCTCTCAACAGATGGACTAGGACTAATCATGCGCTCTTTTTGAAGGCTCATCTTATCAGCATCGTGATTTGTTTCTTGAGGCTTGTCTTCAACAGTCCTTGTCTCTTTCTCCTTCTTCCTCTTGTGAGACTCTTTGGCAGTTCTGATCAACTCCATCCACATTTCCCTTTCTTCTGGTGTCCTTGTGGAGTCCTTCTGCTCCTGCTTTCTCTTCTCCTTGGCCTCCCTTTCTTTATCCTTTTGCAACTGTTTCTCGACTAGGCCTTCCCATTTGGACAATTCCCATCTCAGCAGTCTAGCCTCTTTAGGCTTAGAGCTATCGGTGTTGGCATTCCAAAGGGTGACGTATTCAGAGTATCTTGCCTCCTGTTGGGATCTGGAACCTGTGGTTGGAAGGGAGAGCTGCGAAAGCTTTTGTTTCAATGCCGAGCTTGAGAGGGAGTTCAGATCGATCTTGGGAAGCTTGGAAATCTCTGGTGCTTTCACAGGGTCCTTAGGTCTCTCGTGGACCGTAGGTGATGTGGTTCTCAAGGGTTGTTGATTGACATCTGATCTGGGTTTGGCAATGACAGCTCTTGGATTGGAGAGACATTCATCAATATGGCTCCCTTGCAAGATCTGGACAGGGAGCATTCTTGAGCAGATGGGGCACTCCGCTAAAGTCTCTGTTCTCTTGGGCTTCTTCCTGAGCAATGAGTCCAACCCTATGCCTCCTTTCCTCTTGCACGTCTCTTTCACCACGACAACGTCCTCAACGTCATTATCGTCCTCGAGATCAATGATTTCAACCTCATGAATGGAATTATTACCATTGGAACCACTTTCTCGTTGGTTTGCTGTCTTAATGGGCAGTTCCTGGATCAAATCCGCTCTCAGGCCATTCCATTGGTCCGCCAGCTCTTCGAGTGCGGCATTCTTTCTGAGACCAGATTCTCGGAGCTCTTGGCCACAAAGCGCACATTTCGAGTTGTGTTGAATATACCTTCGTATGCAGAGAGAACAGAAACTGTGCCCACAGCTTGTTAATACCGGTGATCTGAAGTACTCTTTGCAAATGTTGCATCGCAGTGATGAGTCGAGCTCACTGAGTTGAGGAACTCTGGTCTCAGCGAAATCAGCAGGGTCTGTTACCTGCTGTGCTTGGAACGCCATTAGAATCAGTGGGAAAGAAGGCCAGCAAAGTCTTACCTCCTTGAGTGATGAGACTCTGGGTGATATACTAAGCATAAGTGTTTTAAAAAAAAAAAAAAGTGCATGTGACTTTCACGTGACATCAGTTTTTTTTTTTTTTTTTTTTTTCTATTTTTTTTTGGTGTTTCATCCTCTTGGTCAGTTTTGCAGGCGTACGTCGAGTTGATGGGTAGGCTCAGAGTTGCAAGGAATAACTGTGAGAGTTTTAGATGACATCAGGGACAGAACCAGAGTGTGTAGTGGCACCAGTTTCAGAACTGGCATGGGCGTACATTTTGGCTTTTCAAAAGAAGGTTTAGTCCCGCGTTTTTGAGGGGGTACCACGCGCTGCGAAAAAATAAAAAGAAGAAAAAAATTAACGCGTTTGTTTACACTTGTGGTCGTGTTCCTTACATAAGCAGCAGATGGATCGTTTCGCCTCAAAAAAGCAATTGCTATGAAGTTTAGCCACTTGCCAGTTTAAAAGGAAGCCTCAGGACCAATTAGCCGCCCACTTTCTGAACTAGAGCCCTTTCTGCCAGCTTGAAAAGACATCGCATACAGAGACTTTTTGACAAGAAGAAAACTTCCGCCCCCGCCTCCTCGTCAGCCACTGCCGCAGTTGAGATGAACTCCGATCTCAACACGAACCTGATCAAGTCGCTCACCTCAGTGCATCTCCCTCCGCCGCCGTCGCGCCAGAAGGAGCCACTGCTACAGGCGCGCCAGCAGCAGCAGCAACAGCAGCACAAGCCCAATCAGAATACTTTCAGCGACTTTCTCCTGCTGCCTTCTTCCAGCTCACAACCGCCAGCGCAGTCCTGCGGTGACACCACCGTTTCGATGCAGAGCTACCGGGCGCCGCTGAACACGCCTCCACACACAGTCAATAGAGTGCCTGAGCCCCTGCTATTGCTCCAACAGCAGCAGCAGCAACAGGCCCAACTCCAACAGCAACAGGATACCCCACTCAATCCAAGAAAGAGACCCAATTCGATGCTGTCACCACAGTACTCGTCACCGCAGAAGGAGACAGTCTCATCGTCGCCGCCAATGGTAGGAGCGTCGAAGCCGCCGCAACCAACGTTTGTGCTCACAAAGCACCAGAAGCGTGCACAGCGACAGTTGAAGAAGCAACAGGCAGCTGAGAAGCTTCTCCTTCAACAGCAGCAGGCCAAGAGCGCCGCCGCCGTCGCAGAAGAGGAACCTGAGCCAGAGACCATTCCCTCGCCGAGAAACATGCCCAAGATCGTTCACAACTCTGACTCCAAGCCGCCATACTCGTATGCCACGTTGATCGGCATGGCCATTCTCAGGGGCAAGAACAGAAAGCTGACCTTGTCCCAGATATACCAGTGGATCTCCCAGACGTTCAAATATTACAGAAAGAACGATGTTGGCTGGCAAAACTCCATTAGACACAACCTTTCGTTGAACAAGGCTTTTATCAAGACCGAGAAGTCGCAGGACGGCAAGGGCCATTTCTGGGAAGTGCAGAAAGGTTGTGAGATGCAGTTCTTGAGAGGTAAAGTTGGGAAAAGATTGTCTGCTGGTAAAGACGATCTAAAGTCCGATGCCTCAATCAGGAGCGACCCAGTCGAGCCGGTTGAGCCAAACGCTGACAGCGATGGCGAGAACAAAACAGACAGGGAGGACAATGTGTCCAGAACGCCAAGAGCCCAGATAAGATCGACAGAAACGAGACCAAAGCTGAAGCAGACTCATACAGTCATTGGGCTACAGAACTTCAAAGGTTTCACCGAGGGAAGTGACACAGAGGAAGATTCCGACTCTGCTGATGAAGGCGATTTGTCGTCCCCTCGCAAGAAGAGACAGTTGGAGCCCATCTCGTCTCACTCCTTTGATGTCGGTTCTTTGGGCTCTGCTGCCACTCTTCATGTCGATGCCAACTGGATGACATCCTCGACAGGAGAACGCCTTGCGGTCCAGAATGCAGAAACAACCAACTTACTGACTGGAGCCGACTCCAGGATTCCAATCAAGATCACCGGATCTCCTGTCCCTGCGACGCGCGTCTCTTCACTCTCTTCATTTAGTTGCAACACCAACTATGAGACATCCCCGTTGAAGAAACGGGAAACTGGTCCACTTTTGGAACCGCTCACACCATCCTCCAGATGCAACGCCACCAATTCTTCCGCACATCACCTCCATCCACTTCCATCGTTGACCAAGACGCCCTTGCGCAATACTACCAACACAGCTGCGTCGTCTGCACTCAGTACCCAGCAGAATTCGTACGTTTTGAATTTCCTTCGCACTCCAAACACCAAACACCAGACGCCCAGCAGCAATTCCATCCTCAAGAAGTTTTGGAACTCGCCAACGTTTGTCGATGATTTCTATTCCAGTCCAAGCATCACCAGATACTCTGATGATGATCATTACAAAGGTCTCTTTGGATCACCGGACAAACCTGTTACACAGTCCAGTTATCCCAATTTGAGAAACTTCTCAACTGATTTGAGCCCATTGAACAGCTCGGGAAAGAAAGGCTCAAGTGGATTTAATGAAATGTTTGGCGTTGATATTGTTAGTGTTGTGCAGCGTGCAATTGACAGCGTGACTGAGGAGAGAGATGGCGATTCAACAGAGGATGATCAATGATAAATGGTTTGGGTTCTTGCGTTTAAGGTGTTTTGTTTTGCTTGTTATGTTTTAGTTTATGATTTGTGTTTTCAAGTTTTTTTTGGGGGTTTATATGTTTGGGTTTACTTTCTTTTTAATGTGTTCTAGTCGTTTAATTTTATAATGTTTGTTAGCTTATCATGAGATCGCTATAGACTTTTTCTACACGTTTTTGATCACCGAATTATTTAATGAATTATCCCTCTAATACCAAAATGAACAATTAACCAGTAACTGAAACCATTCTTCCCCAATCCTAGTTGTACAACCGTCTATCCAACTCTCGCAATACATTAGCCACACTCTGCACCTCAACCTGCATGCCTCTGGTATTCAACTTTCCAACAAGAGTCGCAAAGTCCACAGAGTTGAACTCCTTGTGACGACTGAGAGTCTTGTATGCATCGGCGCAAGGGATGTAGATACCTCTGGTGGAGCCGGATGCGCCTGGTGTGGATGGACCAGAGATACCCAGTGGATTCGACGGGCCAGAAAGGGAGGAAAAGGTTGATGGTGGCGGTGTCTGCGCAGATGAAGCCGACCTTGAGACTACCGGTAATTTGAGGGAGTTCAATTCGTCCTCGCCAGTCTTGAACACGTTTGGGGAAGACGCCTTGGAAGAGTGAACGGACAAAGGAGGAGAGACTGGCGAGTTCTTATCCCTGTCTGATTTCAAGGCGCTCACCGGCGATTTGCCCTCTTCTTCCTCAGCCTTGGCTGCAACTGTGGTGCAGAAAAGAGTGGACATTGGATCTAATTGGCACTGGGTGCAAGTACCTGGGTTACCGGTGCAACCACCCGTCCTTTGGTCAGCCGCAGGCTCTTGCTCCTTTGGGGAGATGTTTGATCTGTGGTGCTCTGGGATCTCCACCGAAGGGCCTGGGTGCAACACTGGCAGTTTGTTGGTCTGTTGCATGGAAGAGTGGCGGGAGATGGGTGGGAGTTGAGCCGACACTGACTCTGATGCCCTCAACGACTGATTTTGCAACTCTGTTATCGCGCTGGCCGCTTGTTTGGCCGCCTGGGCGCAAACGCAGTTGGACTCATCGGAGCAGAAGCCACACTGTTCCATCGGAGACTCGAAATCCTGGTCGTTGATCTTGTCGAAAACCATGAATTCGCCCGTGTTGTCCTCCTCGGCAGGCTGAAGTTTCTTGAACTTCTTCAGCTTAGGCATTGGTTTGCTGCTCTTGCCAATTGCAGTCTTGGAGAACTTGGCTGTGTAGTCAGTTTCAACATTACTAGAAATCTTTCTTTTCAAGCTGACCGGTTTCATTGGTTGCAAACTATCCATTGAAAGAGAAACTGAGTTCTGTACTGACTGCGGCTGCGCGCGAGTATCTTGTTGTGATGGGTATTGTGGCTGGGATTTCTGTTGCGTTGTTCCAAGATTCGACTTCAAACCAACCTCAGCACATATGCAGTCATCCTTGACGCAAACGCCGCAGTCAAAGTTGGATCCCATCGACGAGTCAGAAGATGTCGAGTTCGGGTTGGGAGAAAAAGTCTCGTGCGGTGCCGGAGATCTGGTTAGCGAGTTTGCTGGGGAGATTGCCGATGTCGTTTGCAGTTGCTGTGGGTATTGGCTGGAACCGGCGCTGAGTCTCTGCAGTTGCTGTGGTTGCAACTCCTTGGACGACGCAAATCTATAGTTCTGATTGAAGCCGTCGGGGCTATGGGCGGCGGAAGGACTGGCCGCTTTGAAGTAGTTCAGTGGTGAAGATGAGGTTACGTGCCCGTTGGAGAAGACAGCAGGGGAGTTGTTGTTGGAGTTGAGAATGGTCTTGGTGCTCTGCTGTGAGAGCACCTTGTTCTTGAAATGAGAGTAATCAGACTTGATATCGTTCAGTGCCTTCAGCAGGAACTTGTTCTCGTTCTGCAGCTTTGTGACCATGTTCTTCAAGTTCATCTCGTTGATCTCCTTCTCCTTCTCAACCTCCCCGAGCCTTTCTTCCAATTCTGTGACCCGCGTGGCCCGTCTCTCACGGAATGCTCTCTGGGCAGCTCTATTCTGAGCTTTACGCTTGGTAGCCGGGGTGTCAGCACTCGGCTTACGACCAGGCTTTGGTCTTGGAGGCAACACCCACTCTTTTGAGGTGACAATTTTGGTAACGTTAGCGGCAAGAGGTTTGGGCATTATGCCGACCGACGCCGTTGTGGTTGGTGAGGGCGCGATTGCCGGTGAGTTGCTGTTGGACATGTTGCAGCTCTCGAAAAGCCCTGGATGTATCTGAGGCGGGGGCGTGTCGGGGAAGGGAAGTCCCAAAAAGAGTTATTCAGCAAACGGGGGCCTTGGAGATTTAAAAAAACGGGTGTCGTGGGAAAAAGGTGCGTTTAGAGGTGCGACACTGGGGAAAACTCAGCTGATTCCTCAGGTATATGGGTGTGTTGGGTTCTAGACAAATAGCTAGTAGTGTCTGTGTACTTGTGGCGCGTAAAACAGGCTTGCCGCTAGCCTATCTGGGTGTTTAGTGACGGAAATATGGTTGGCAAATGACACCTTCTTATTGGTGCTTTTTTTTTTTTTATCTTTTCGATCAAAAATAAAGTTCCGACCCTCGGCCATTTTACGACTTCCGGCCGAAGAAAAAAGGAGGGTAACCTTGGACGTCCCCCATTTCAGGGTCGCCTTGTCATGTTGTTATTTTTCTTTTTTTTTCAAAAATGACAGGCGCCTATACAAACAAAATACACACACTGTAATGGTTTCTTTCATCCGCGGATTGACCATCGTGTCAATCACTTTGGCAGCGCTGCTGAATCTTTACATCTACACATACCCGTCACTCGATCCCCAGAGATGTTCATGGGTGCATCGCCAGCCACTCAAAAAGCAAAAAAGCGAGAGCGATTGGGTCCGCAAGATCAGACAAACTGCGTATATTGGTGATCTCTACAATCAGTACGTGTCCCCTCCGAAGCGCAAGGACTCCCGTGTTGAAGATATTAGAATGCTCGCCTTTGGCGACCCTCAGATCAACGGCAACTGGCAGAACACGCCGTACCTCAAGAGATTGGACAACTTTGGCAACGACTATTACCTGGGCCACATTTACAAGACCATGAAGAAAAGACTGGAGCCAAACTACGTTGCTGTGCTCGGCGACTTGTTCTCCTCCCAATGGATCGGGGATTCCGAGTTCTTCAACCGTACCACTAGATATGTGACACGACTGTTTGATCAGCCTGACGAGCAAAGGGAGTACGTTTTGAACTTCATTAAGGAGCACGACGAGGTCGACTGGGTCGATTTCATGCACACTAGAGAGATGATACCCTTGGAGGAGTTTGAGTTTGGATACCAGGATGTCTATGATTGGAACACACCAAATTACGAGAAGAGATTTGAGAAGGAGCCACTATTCTTGAACGTCAGTGGCAACCATGACATTGGCTACTCTGGAGATGCCACATGGCAGCACATGGCTAGATATGTACAACTATTCGGCAAGGACAACTATTGGATAGAGTACAATGCGGGAACCCCGCAAGCGTACAGGGTCGTTGTCTTGAACTCGTTGCTTCTGGAAGGCCCGGCTCTCCAAGAGGAGTTTGTCACGCACACTTGGGAGTTTCTGTACAAACTTTTTGAAAGAAAGTTCAAAGGCGCCACCATCCTGTTGACCCATGTTCCTTTCTACAAAGAGGAAGGGTTCTGTGTCGATGGACCGTACCACGACTATTATGGCCCCGACGCGAGAGAAGAGTACAAAGTTGGCCTTCTCCGTTCACAGAACCATCTGTCCCAAGACGTCTCGCAACGGGTTCTCTCATTGATCTTCGATGACTACCCTGGGATCATTCTGACTGGTCATGACCACGAAGGTTGTGAGACCTGGTACAACAGAAACTACACCAATCTGGCTTGGTCTGCTTCCAAATCAAAGGGCGAGGACGTTGCTATCAAAGAGGTGACCGTCAGAGCAATGATGGGAGATTATGGCGGAAACACTGGTTTGTTGAGTGGACACTTCAACGAGAGGGCCGCGCAATGGGAGTTTACCTTCTCGCTGTGTCCGTTTATCATCCAACACGTGTGGTGGGCGGCACAAGTGACTCTTTTGCTGAGTGTTATCCTTGGATCGACGGTGTTTGTCTTTGACATCTAGACTTGATTTACACTGTATACTATAGAGATCAGTCAATGCATTTTTAGAACCGCGGAATCAATGACTACAACCACGGTTTCTTCAACCGCTATTGCAAGTATATGGGCAAAATTCCGACTTTTCGCAGTTTCAAAAACCCCGGAAGTCCCGGACGCTTCGCCCGCAATATCCGCACATTACCCTGCCCGGAGGGAGCGAAAATAATATTGGTCTCCAACGGTCGCACAAGAACCTTTAATTTCAGAGTGAAGATGTAATCGAAACGGAGAAGATAAAAATTTGAAAATATAAGTGATAGATTATTGGTAAATGACAGGCTGTATCCTACTCTCTTGTGCCATCATCTCTCAAACAACATCCTTCCACCACTAGGGAAATTCGCGCGTACAGGTGAACCCATTGTTCTACATATGCAAGGGTTGGAAGCCCTGGCTTTTCGGGTAGGCGCAACCATTTGACGCAAAAAAAAAAGGAAAACCCCCTCTTTCAAGTAACCCCCCTGAGCTCAATTCAAAGGGGATATGTGTGCCTTCAATGGACAACTCCAGGGAAATCATCGCCTGGCTCTTGGACTCGGAAAGACGCGGGTCTAGGTCCCTTTACTTGCCAGGCTCGGTGGAGTTCCAACTGACTGAGAAACTAATGGCAGAACAGTCGCTTACGGACTTGCAAAGCTACTGCTTGGAGAATAATCTCAGCAGCGGAAATACTCAGGGCGAAGACTACCCATTGAATTGGAGCAGATCAGATGCAGACATCATCATCCCAAATATTGCCAGGTATATCCACGGACTGGTCTTCTCAGTCTTCACAGACTGTGAAATATTCCAATTAGGTGGTGAGGATATATCTCAATGTCCATCACCCCAGGTAGCGGCTGGCCAACAGGCTACTAGTACTCGAGGCAAAGTAAGGGCTTTTTCGGGAGTGAACAAAGTCCAGGTCTCCAAAGACAACTCCCGTTTTGCCAGAGGGCATGTGTCAAACATTTTTCCCTTGTTCAGCGAAGGTTTGACTGATGCAAATGGCAATGAGATCACTGTTGCCAGCCGACTGGGCCAGCTTGACGAGGAATTACAATCACTGGATCTGATGGGCCCCACTTCCAAAATCATGAGAGTGCTCCGTTGTCTGTTTGACCTCCTTCAAATCAGAAACAAGGTGGTTAAACAGTATGGCAACTCCGAGAGGACACCTATCCCATTGACAACCAAAACCGTTGTTGCAAGTTCCTACATTGAGCTAATTGGCGATCTACTCCAATCGTTGAGTCCTTCACTGAATGCTACGTACCAGACCATTTACACCGGCCCTGAGTTTGCCAGGAGTGACATCGGAATGAACGAAGGTGACCCAGCTGATAAACTTGACTAGAAAATTGGCTGTGACATCCTTTGTTCGCAGGCCTCCCTGTTCTCGCTAGAGAGCGGAGAGTGTGACCTGGTAGAGGAAGCTGTTAATGGATTCCTTTTTGTAAACTCTTTGATTCTTGAAGCGAAACAGTCGCAGTCTACCGGGGAAAAGAGTTATTCCTTACTCATTGCAAGTCGGGCAAGAGTAGTGCGCTTTACGAACCCATGCAAGAGTTGTTTGATGGATTGCCTCTCGATGGTGACCATGATTCACTACCGTTGGGAGAGCTCATCAACGAGAATTGGCAGTCAAAGTTGCAAATTTTGCAAGATATGTCCACTGTTGTAAAACAAGACTTGCTCTACCTAAACTTGCATTCCCCTTCTTTTCCTGACTTGATGCAACTGCTGAAGAAAAATGTCAAGGGGTGCTCCGACATTGAGAGTGCCGAAGTCTCCCACTATAGTACGAAGAAACTTGGGATCATCACAGACTACACACACATGACTCTCATATTCTAGATTGAGGAAGAGCTGACAGAGCTCTTCGGAAAGTATCCAAGCATCAGAGAAATCAATCCTCTGAGTTTAAAGGTTATCTCTGGGGGCATGCTATCCTTTCACATCCTGCATGATATGCTGAGGAAGCTTCTTGATATTAGGTTTGGCGTGGACAGTATCAAAGGTGAGGGGTCTCCAGAGGAAGCGACTGACTTGAAGTCACTGATTGCTGAGTGTGACAAAGATATTGAAAAGATGACCAACTGGTACATCCAGGAGAAATACCTCGATTCCCTTTTAAAAGCCGTTGGAAAAGATGACAGCGCAAAGGCCACTTTGAACAAGGTCAAGCACAAACAATGATGGAGGCTCACCCTCGCTCCACTTGTGGCCAGTCTCATCAGATACTTGGCAGTCAAGTACGTTGAGAGTCTGCGGTCTCGAGAGGATTTCCAAAACATTGGACGAGGTCTTGCAAAGGTCATCCAACAAGCGGAATCACAAGGTCTTGTAACAACGGGAGGCACTGCCCAACACAAGCAATCAATTCCTCTTTATAAAAATCCAGGGATTGTGTGGTACCCAAGACAGCGGTCGTAACTTTTGTCTGTCAATGTTCTGCCTTCACTATCTGAGCTTCAATCAGTCAAGGGAGATTGCGGGAAAGCAGCGGTGCTTCAACACCATTGCAGAGTTCTACGCTTTCACGCTTGCCCTATATCGGCGTGGTTTGGATACTTCCGCTGTGGCAACCAGAGAGTCAAAGAGTTCAGACTTGACCAAGCTCCTTGCAAAGAATCCAAAAACCACATCCGGCAGACAAGCCAAGAGACAGCGCACTATGCCGAGTATCCCGGAGGCTAAAGAAGAAGAGGAAGAAGAAGAAGAAGGAGATGGCAGTCAAAACGCTCAATACGAGAGAGAAAAAGACGGTCTCTTGGACAGGGTCAACCGGTAGAGGACCCAAGGTTTGAGGTAGAGATGACCGTAGATGAGGGGCACAAGTCCCTGTGTGAAGAGGTATACAATTACTGGAAGACCATTGGCCCACTGCAAATTTCGCTCATCCCATCGGTGAGCCAGTTCATGAAGGTGTAAACACAGACATGGCCAGCCGGGTAGACCAAGAGCCCCCCATGCCGCCGTAAATGTAGTCCACTGTCCAGGGTCCTAATTAAACTCCACCGCTCTTGATGATGGCAATCTGTTCCATGTAAGCCCTATAGCCAATCGCAATGTATGGCACACTGAGGCCTCATGCAAATGATCTTGATGGCCAGCATGTCCAGCACCCCATAGCACGGGCACCCCTGCGGTTTCGAGCTCTGGGTCAAACAGTAAGGCGCTTATGACATGGGCAGCGTTCTTCAGCGTGAAACTCAGGGAGATCCTTCTTTACGTTTTTGTAATGTGTGCTTATCTGTAGTATCCGGAACTGATACGAGTTTTTGTCCGGAATTGCGATGGCAACACTGTCGCGAAACCCGAAACTGCGAGCTCCTTGGATTTGTTGAAGGGGGGACCCACACACACACGAAACAACTTTTAGAAGAGAGCGACCCGCTTAAAACAGACACAGCCAATGAGCAATTTGCCTAAGCGTATCATCAAAGAGACCGAGCGTCTCGTCTCAGACCCGGTTCCGGGCATCACAGCCGAGCCACACGAGGACAACCTGCGCTACTTCGACGTCACGATTCAAGGCCCTGACCAATCCCCTTACGAAGGCGGTGTCTTCCAGTTGGAGTTGTTCTTGCCAGACGACTACCCGATGATCGCGCCAAAAGTCCGCTTCCTCACCAAGATCTACCACCCAAATATTGACAAATTGGGCAGAATCTGTCTCGATGTGTTGAAGAACAACTGGTCGCCTGCGTTGCAGATCAGAACGGTGCTGTTGTCGGTGCAGGCCCTGTTGGCTGCCCCAAATCCAAACGACCCACTCGCGAACGACGTTGCTGAGGAGTGGCTGAAGGATGAAAATGGAGCAATCAACAAGGCCAAAGAATGGACGCAAGAGTTTGCCAAGGTCACTTCATAGGAGAGAGAGTTTTTGGTTGACCGATAGCTTCCACTGTTCAGTTCTATAATGTTTCCTTAATTGCATGCTAATGATGACAAATTTTGACCCACATTTTAAACGTACTCAACAAGTCGTTCCCATTTTCGGCTTTGACGGAGCAAAAACCGCTGGATCATATGCATCTAATTTTACTGCCACTTTTGGACAATGTGGTTTATTCAATTCACTGCAGGCAAAAAACAATATCAGCTCTCGCTTTGCAATACCAAGCACAGCAAGCCCCCTTATGATCAATACCTTATCTTCTTTCCTTAACCCACCTGGGAGACTATCGTTATTAGTAATTAGTGACAGTTGGATGGGGCACGGGGATAGGACGGGAAAAACGCGATAAAAAAAAAATGGCATTCGCGGAAAAGAATTTTGAGTCTTTTTCTGCTGGTTCTTCTATTCTTTCCTTTAACGCACAATTAAAACCCCAGTCACTGTTGGTCAATTGCAGGCATTCAGCCATATTTGCAAGACTCCCTGCCCTTGCAACACTGCCTAAACAGCTTTTCGTGGATCCCGCGTTAAAGCCTTCCCCAGGTCCCGCGCAGTTTTTTTTTTCCCATTCGGTCTAACTTTAGCCGCCCTCCCGAGCTCTGATAACAGCGCATCATCTTAATTCATATTCACAGCCCTTCATTGCATATCAATCCTTCCTCATTAACACACACGCACTCTCTAACTTCACTTCTTCGACTCATTATGCCTCCACACAAAGACTTGTTTGACTCGGACATGTCTCCCCGGTCCCCCTTTGCCGATGAGAACGCTTTTCAAGAGGTTAGCCTTGATCCATCGACGGATAATCTGGAAACTCCTTCCAAAACACAACAGTCACCGGGATCCATCCTGAGGACCAAGTCCTCGAAAAAGAGAGACCCCAACGCGCGCATCGTGTTCAGCGATCACCATGAGACGATAGATGAGCACACTGGCGGCAGGGTATCAGTTGATTCGTTTGAGAACACGCCCAACCTCCATCACCAGACCTTGAAGTTTGAAGAAGCTGAGGATACAATCATTTCTGACGAGTCTCAGACATTGCCAAGAAAGGACTCGGTCATGAAAAGACACAGATGGGGTACGCAAAGAAACAAGAAGGGTAACCCTGTCGTTGGCAGAACAAAGACATTGAGATGGGGAAAGAAAGGTGAGAGGAGACCTCATCAGACAGAGGCAAACCACCAGCCAGACGGCGCCAACTCATCAGATGATGAGGATGCCCTGAAGAATAGAGCTCATGAGTTCAGACAGGTGTATTTCAACATGCCCCTGCCGCAAGAGCTTTTGAATGAGAGTAATGAATCAGTCATGAACTACCCACGAAACAAAATCAGAACAACAAAGTACACCCCACTGACATTTGTGCCTAAAAATCTCCTTTTCCAATTCAAAAATATTGCCAACATCTACTTCTTGATTATGAACATTCTGGGTTTCTTCAACATCTTTGGTGTCCCCAACCCAGGTTTATCAGTGGTGCCCCTGGCTGTGATTTTGCTCATCACTGCTATCAAGGACGCAGTTGAAGACTCGAGACGTACTGTCTTGGACATGGAAGTCAACAACACCCCAACTCACATCCTCCAAGGCGTTCACAACCACAACATGTCAGATGACAACATTTCCTTGTGGAGAAGATTCAAAAAGGCCAACTCCAGACTTGTTTTCCACATCCTCGATTGGTTCTCCGCCCATTTCACCAAGACGGGTAAAGAGAAGGCCCGCATTGCTAAACTGAATCAAGATGTAATGAATATGAGAAAATCAATGGACTCCAACTATGACCCTCGAAAGTCCTTCCAGATGGATGATATGAGGCGTTCCATGGACAACCCATTCGCCGATGCGCACATGGCCGTCGACCAAGACGAATCCATCATGGACCCATCGATTCTACCTACACCAGACGCCAAATTCCAGAAAGACTACTGGAAGAGTGTTAAAGTTGGTGACATTGTGCGTGTCCAGAACAATGATGAGATCCCTGCTGATATCATTTTGCTATCCACCTCGGACCCAGATGGTGGCTGCTATGTTGAGACCAAGAACCTGGATGGTGAGACGAATTTGAAGGTTCGTCAGTCATTGAAAGCTGGCAGCGGTATCAAGAATTCTAGACACATGGCCAGATCCAAGTTCTGGGTCGAATCTGAAGGTCCACATGCCAACCTTTACGACTACCAAGGTAACCTCAAGTGGTTTGGTGAAGACTCCTCCATTAGAAACGAACCAGTTACCATCAACAACATGCTTTTGAGAGGTTGCTCCTTGAGAAACACTAAATGGGCAGTCGGCATTGTCATGTTCACTGGTAGTGACACTAAGATCATGTTGAACTCTGGCGAGACTCCTACCAAGAGATCCAGAATTACCAGAGGTTTGAACTACACCGTCTTGTTAAACTTCGCCCTATTGTTTATTTTGTGCTTTGCCTCTGGTCTGGTTAATGGTATCTTTTACAATCAGAAAAAGAACTCCAGAGTCTTTTTTGAATACGGTACACCAGCTGGATCTTCTCCTGCTAATGGTATTGTCAGTTTCTTCGTTGCTGTCATTCTTTACCAATCACTGGTCCCTATCTCCCTTTACATTTCCATTGAGATCATCAAGACCGCGCAGGCGTTCTTCATCTATTCTGATGTCCACATGTACTATCCAAAGCTTGATTACCCATGTACTCCAAAGTCTTGGAACATCTCTGATGATTTGGGTCAGATCGAGTACATCTTCAGTGACAAGACTGGTACACTGACCCAGAACGTTATGGAGTTCAAGAAGGCAACCATTAACGGTGTCAGTTACGGTAAGGCCTATACTGAAGCTCTTGCTGGGTTGAGGAAGAGACTTGGGGTCGATGTTGAAGAAGAGTCGAGAAGAGAGAAGAAGCTGATTGCTGAAGACAAGGAGCTCATGTTGCAAGAGTTGTACAGCATCTCCCAGAACCCGTATTTGAGACCTGATGACATCACATTCATTTCCAGTGATTTGGTTAAGGACTTGAAGGGTGGAAGAGGTCCAGAGCAGCAGCAGGCTAATGAGCACTTCATGCTGTCATTGGCCTTATGTCACTCCGTTCTTGCTGAGGTTGATAAGGCTGATGAGACCAGGCTAATCCTTAAAGCCCAATCTCCTGATGAGGCTGCGTTGGTTGGAACTGCCAGAGATGTTGGCTTCACCTACCTGGAAAGAACCAAGAAGGGTGTCATTGTCGATGTCCAAGGTGTCAAGAAGGAGTATCAGATCTTGAACGTTTTGGAGTTCAACTCTACCAGAAAGAGAATGAGTGCCATTATCAAGATTCCAGCTGCTGACCCTAATGAGGACCCAAGAGCTCTATTGATTTGTAAAGGTGCTGACTCTGTTATTTACTCCAGATTGAGTGCTAACTCTGATGAAACCTTGCTTGAGAAAACTGCACTGCATTTGGAGGAGTATGCCACAGAAGGTTTGAGAACTTTGTGTATCGCTCAACGTGAGCTGAACTGGTCTGAATACTTGACTTGGAGCAAGAAACATGAGGTTGCCGCTGCTGCATTGACCAACAGAGAGGAACAGATGGAAGCTGTTGCTGATTCTATTGAAAGAGAGCTGACTCTGCTCGGTGGTACTGCCATTGAAGACAAGCTGCAGGATGGTGTCCCTGATGCCATTTCGGTGCTGGGTAAAGCAGGTATCAAGCTTTGGGTTCTAACTGGAGACAAGGTTGAGACTGCAATCAACATTGGTTTCTCGTGTAATTTGCTGGGCAATGACATGGAGCTTTTAGTTTTGAAGACAACTGGTGAAGATGTCGAGAAGATCTCCACTGACCCAAAGGAGATTATTTCCCACTTCTTGCTCAAGTACCTCAGAGAAAAATTCAACATGGAAGGCACCTGGGAAGAGGTTGAGGAAGCCAAAAAGGAACATGAGCCACCAAGGGGAAATTTTGGTGTTGTCATTGATGGTGATGCTTTGAAGGTGGCACTGCAAGGTGACAATATGAGAAGATTCTTGCTTCTCTGCAAGCAATGTAAGGCTGTCTTGTGTTGCAGAGTTTCTCCAGCGCAGAAGGCTGCCGTTGTCAAGATGGTCAAGGAGACATTGGATGTTATGACTTTGGCTATCGGTGATGGTTCCAACGATGTTGCCATGATTCAATCGGCTGATATCGGTATCGGTATTGCTGGTGAGGAAGGTAGACAAGCCGTCATGTCTTCTGATTTTGCCATTGGTCAGTTCAGGTTCCTAGCAAGATTGATCTTGGTGCACGGTAGATGGTCATACAAGAGATTGAGTGAGATGATTCCGAGTTTCTTTTACAAGAATGTTATCTTCACACTTGCTTTATTCTGGTATGGTATCTACAATCAGTTTGATGGTACTTACTTGTTTGAGTACACCTACCTGATGTTCTACAACCTGGCCTACACGTCCCTGCCTGTCATTTTTATGGGTATATTTGACCAAGATGTCAACGACGTCGTTTCCTTGCTTGTTCCACAACTTTACACTGTTGGTATCTACAGATCTGAATGGACCATGACCAAGTTTTGGTACTATATGTTGGATGGTGTCTACCAATCGTTGATTTCCTACTTCTTGCCATACTGCCTCTATTTCAAGACAGGACTTGTGACGTACAATGGCTTGAATTTAGATCACCGTTACTGGATGGGTACGCTAGTTGCTTCCATTGCCGCCATATCATGTAACCTTTACATTGGTATGCACTTCCTCACTTGGGATTGGCTCTCCATGTTGATCATTGCTCTGTCGATCATTTTGATCTTTACATGGACTGGTATCTGGTCCTCTACGTTGAGTTCCGGGGAGTACTATAAGGCTGCTGCTCAAATTTATGGAAGTACTGCCTTTTGGGCTTGCTTGTTTGTTGGAGTCATTGCCTGTTTGTTGCCGAGATTTGTCTACGACGTGACTCAGAAGTACTTCTGGCCCAAGGACGCGGATATTATAAGGGAGTGTGTCAAGCAAGGTGACTTTGACCAGTTCCCACGTGATTACGATCCGACTGATCCGACTAGAGTTGAGATTTCCAAATATTCGACAGCTCATGTCTTGGAGGCTCAGAATGGTCCAATGGAAGCTCGAAGCTCCCGTGTTTTCAGAAGAAGCTCTTCGAGAAGATCGTATCCCATGAATGAGGAGGCGTTGGATACGCGGGAGATGGGTCTGCATTACTTGAGCGACGGCAATGAGCCTGCGCATATTGACAACTCTTCTCATGAGGGCAGGTACTCTCCAAGAACCTCTTTGGATGTCACTAGAGCTGCGATGTTGAGGGAAGGACAACTTGGCGAGGGAAGAATCTCGATCGAGAATGCCAGAACTTCCTTGGATCTGCCCGGCATCACAAGAGCCACGAGTCTAATGAGCAACACGAAGTAGATAATTTTTGTATTATTAATATTATGTTTAAAAGTGATCACGATAACTGCCAGTAGAGTTGCTTTAATTCTAAAGGCGTCATACTACGTAGAGGTTATTGTTAAACCATCATGCAAATTACATTACGATTCTATGAAAAATCAACCAGTAGACAATGAACTCAACCCAAAAGAACGAACTCTCTCATGTAAATTATAACCCTCGACCCAAAACGAATGAACTCAAACCGCAAAAAAAAAGCACACAAACATCAAACAAACAAATACCTCTCTATCTCTATAATCAAACATTCACAAATGAGATGGCCTTCTCTCTCCATCTGAAGCTGTTATAGTAGGCACCATAGCTCCAGGTCAAGTTCTCCGCGCCTTGGTTGAAGCCACTGTACCTGTTGAATTGCTCACTCATGAACCCTTCATCACTGACATGGAGTCTCACCACGTCCAAGAAGGAGTCAGCATAGTCAAAGACATTCCTCATAGTCTGGTTGAAAGCAAGAGAATTGAAAGGAATGTTGACATTGTACTCGAAATGGTTCATTCTCCCCGAATTGGCGACATTGTTAACCTCGATAATGTGGCTATAGTAGAACTGCTGGTTGGACTGATCAATAACCAAGTTGCGCCGATCGGTGTACAGTTTGCTAATCAACTTGAACAACAACTCCGCGGCGTAAAGCGTGGTCAAGAACCAAGGATTGCCCTCAGTGATTCCAACACCATCGTAGACATCCTCTGGGTATCTCCCCAAGGCGATTCCCAAGTTCAAGTTGATTCTATCGTGGTTGATTGGGTACAGGTACTTCATCGACTTGACCATGGCACTCAAGGTGTTGAGGACAAAGCCATCGTTAACGTTGAACGGGATGTCAATGTCATCGAGTGCGTCATCGTGTGTGAGGATCGAGGCAATGATGACGGCAGCGTCAAGCCCAGATCTGATATGCAAGATTGAAGGGGTCTCGACAATGTGGTTCAAGTTGTAATTGACAAAACCGGCATCCTCGAGGATAAACCTGGAAAGCCGCTCAAATTGCAATTGGAGGTTGTCGACAAACTCCTTATCGTCGTCATATTGCCTGGCATAGTTCAAACCAACTTTCAAAGCCTTCAACTGAGTCAACGAGGTGAAGAAGTGATGAGAGTCAATCTCCTCCCACAAGTCAAAGTTGGACAGATGCCAGTAACGGGCAATGAACTGTAGGTCCAACTTGACAACCTTGAAGTAGACGTCGCGCGCATCTTTGAAGAAAGGTTGAATCAATTGCTGCCCGTGCAGTGCCAAACTTCTCAAGAAGTTGTCAACGCTGACGAGACGCAACGCGGGACCATCATTCTGAGGCCGCCCCCAATGCTGGAGAAACGGGGTGCCATCAACCATGAATTTTGGTTCTCCGAGGTTCAAAAGCTTGTCGTCAAAGGCGCCACTCGGGTTGCCAACGCGTTGCAAGTGATAGCTGTTTTGCAAGTAGTTCTCGACTGTGATCTGCAACGACGTGTTCAGGAACCCAGTGTCGTCCAAATGCTGAATGACAGAATTAATAGTTATGGCGCCGTCTCTGATCCATTGGTAGAAGTAGTTAGGCTCGTGTTTGGAAGGACTGGCAATGACGGCACCGACGGTGACATTGTCCTGGGCCAACAACTCGGGGCTCCAACGCGGGTCGCCAATGTTGCGCAAGATCTTGTCAAAGGAGATGCTGTTCTGCTCCCGGACCCATTCGTTGAACTTGTCCCGTGAGATCCGCGAGTATGGGAAGATGCTGTACGGTTGGAAGGTCGACTGGAGATGGAAGTTGTCAATGTTGACGTGGCTGGCCGGGACAAAAGACAGCTGTTTAACCTTGCTGTCAAAGTCAAGGATGCCGCTGGGCAAAGAGAGCCACCCGGCAGCGAGCACGAGCACCAGGAAGATCCCGATCTTTAGCATTGTCGGTATATTCGGAGGCAGGCTGTCGAAAATGGAGAATAAAGCCTTTTTCTTCTTTATCTCGCTTTTTTGTTTTCTTCCCAATTCCAACGCAGATAGTGAAAAAAAAAAAAAAAAAGAAGAACCGGAAAATAATTGTGGGGGGGAGGTTTAAGTTGACACAAAACCGGATAAACCCGAACCGAGAAAACTTCCCCAAATGCAAAAAAACAGCAGCTGACATAAGCCACAGAAAAGGGAGCAGGAGGTGCTCGGCAAAGTTCTTTTTTTTTTCTTTTTGTTTTTCTTTTTTTTTGCGTGGGGAATTTGCTGGCAGTGCAATTTGAGGTGTGATGGATCCATTTTAGTATAAGCTGGCTTGTTTCAAAGACATGAATGAGAGGGGGGGGGGGTGCTGGATAAATTTCAGGGTTCGAGTTGGCGCGTAGGCTTGTAAGCCATCAAAACCCAGATCACTCGGGGATCGCGGGCAGGGGCCAGACCAACCAACTTGGGTTATTTTTGTCCAAGGCCTCTCTAGTCCCCTTGACCTGTGTGAGAGCCCCAAATAAAGTTTTCTTTCCTACCGGGGCAACGCGCGTTGATTTTGGACTCACGGCCCCCTCCCCAAAATTTTTTTCGACGCGTCGGGCCTTCAAATTATGCACGATCTGACGCGTGTTAATTGGTTTGCGCCACACTAAAACAGGCGGGTGGCTGGGCCAATTGGCTGCAAAGGGCAATGTAAAAAAAAAAAAAAACCACGGAAACAGGCACAATGCGTAAAGCTCGTTTGCACCGATGTGCCTTTGCAGAAAGCTGCTATTTAATATGAAACGCATCCCTCCTCCCCCTCGCTTGACACCCCGTTGCCTCTGACAGCTCCTAGCCAACGCCCGCCGCCTCTCTTGCCTCTGTGCTCTGCCCCCCCCCCTCTCCATTCTCCTCGCACCACTATGTCCGACAAGGAAGCACTCGTCCAGTTCCAGCGCACCAGGGTCTCGTCGGAGATGGTGCAGCACCTCGTCGAGGTCACCTCCTCTCTGATCAAGGTCAGGCCAACGAAGGCCTACCCGTCGCCACCGGCCTCGCCCGCCAGCGCCGCCAGCGCCGCCGACCAGCAGCAGCAGCAGCAAGTCGAGCCCCTGGTCTCACTCTACGAGTTCATCCGCCGGCTCGTCCACCACTCCAACGTGCAAACGCCGACCTTGATGTCGACTCTGGTGTATCTGGCCAGGCTCAAGACCGTGCTGCCTTCCAACGTCTACGGCATCGAGTCGACCCGCCATCGGATCTTCCTCGGCTGCCTCATCCTCGCCGCCAAGTTCCTCAACGACTCGTCGCCGATCAACAAGCACTGGGCCACCTACACCGACGGCGTGCTCACCATCGCCGAGGTCAACACAATCGAACGCGAGCTGCTGGAGTACCTGAACTGGGACCTCAGCATCACCAACGAGGATCTCATCAGATCGCAGCAACGGTTCCTGCAGCCAATCAAGGCCCTGCTGCAAGCGCAGAGGAAGCAGCAGCTGCTGGCCCGCCAGCAGCAGCAGTACGAGCAATCGGTGGCGACGCCGGTCTCAAGCCTGAGATCGATGAGATCGCTCAATTCGCTCAGAACACCGCTGCTCTCAGCGTCCACTTCGACAGCGTCGATCCAGTCGTCGGTGCCGTCGCTCATGTCGGCGTCCTCATCGAGAAGCACCTTGGCCTCGCTTCACACTGTCCAGTCCCTCGTCGACGAGGTGCCCTACTATACCCCTGCCATGCCATTGAAGGCCCGCAACGCCAACGAATCGAACAAGTACCACATCACCAAAAGTTCCAAGAGCATGAACTTGCGCAGCATTGGCTCAGTGGTACCGCAGCAGATTGCCGTGCCGCAGGCCGGCTGCTTGTGATATAGCACCACACAACAGCAACGGGCTTTATTGCGATTTTTGGGCGGGTTAGTATTGTTTCTGGGGAAAAAACTGGAGTAACTTATAATAGGTATATATATTTAATGATTGGAATGATTTGTTAACGGGTTATTATTATCCACATCCGTAGTCGCTGCAAAAAAGTCGTATATCAAAGGACAATGGTTATAAAAAAAAAAGATATGGAAAATTTTGTAATCAAAAATGCAAGCACAATCTAGCTGTACAAGTCATCATCCTCCTCAGCGTTACCAAAATTACCAGAATTGTTGTTGCCTGAAGCAGAGGAGTCGCCAGCATTCTCACCAAACTTGAAGTTGGTGTATTGGCCCCTTGAGGCCTGAATCTGCTGCGCATACGCCTCGTAGCGACGCAACTCGGCATCGGAAACAGAACGCTTGGCAGTCTTCATCGCCTCCTCAAAGTGAGCCTTGGTGATGTATGGCACCAGGTCCTCCTCCTCTTCCTCCACTTCGCCCTCCTTCATCTCAACGTCGCCTTCCTCCTTCACCTTGGCGGCCTTCTCAGCCTCGCGACGCTTGTTGGCCTCGATCGAGTCAGTGATGGCAAACTTGGCAGATCTCTGCGCAATATAGGACAAGTCGGCACCAGAGAAGCCATGGGTGGTCTTGGCAATCTGCGACAAGTCTAAACCTGGCTCCAAAGGTGTCTTTCTCAGCTGCGCTTGCAGGATTGAGAGTCTGGCAGGCTCGTCCGGCAATGGCACATAGATCAACTGGTCCAATCTACCCGGTCTCAGGATCGCTGGGTCAATCTGGTCTGGTCTGTTGGTGGCACCAATGACAAACACATTCTTCTTGGCATTCATACCGTCCATCTCAGTCAACAGCTGGTTGACAACACGGTCAGAGACACCAGAGTCATGTCCGGCACCTCTGGCCTTGGCAATAGAGTCCAACTCATCCAAAAACACAACCGTTGGGGCAGCAGCTCTGGCCTTGTCAAAGATATCACGAATGTTGGACTCAGACTCACCATACCACATGCTCAACAACTCTGGACCCTTGACAGAAATGAAGTTGGCAGACACCTCAGTGGCAACAGCCTTGGCCAACAAGGTCTTACCAGTACCCGGTGGACCAAAGAATAACACGCCCTTGGATGGGGCAAGGCCAAACTTGGTGTAGTGCTCTGGGTGCAACACTGGGTACTCAACAGTCTCCTTCAATTCTCTCTTGATGGCATCCAAACCACCAACGTCATCCCAGTTGACATTGACACTCTCAACAACGGTTTCACGAAGCGCAGATGGGTTCGAGTTGCCCAGCGCAAATCTGAAGTTGTCCATGGTGACCCCCAAAGAGTCCAAAACCTCGGCGTCAATCTCGTCCTCATCCAAGTCAATCAAATCCATCTTCTCACGAATTTGTTGCATGGCAGCCTCAGAGCACAAAGAGGCAATATCAGCACCAACATAACCGTGGGTCTCAGCTGCAATGGACTCCAAGTCAACCTCCTCGGCCAACTTCATGTTCTTGGTGTGGATTCTCAAAACCTCCAATCTACCAGTGGCATCAGGAATACCAATGTCAACCTCACGGTCAAATCTACCAAATCTTCTCAACGCTGGGTCAATCGAGTTTGGTCTGTTGGTGGCAGCAATGACAACAACGTTGGATCTGGCCTTCATACCATCCATCAAGGTCAACAATTGCGAAACAACTCTCTTCTCCACTTCACCGTTCGTCTTGTCTCTCTTTGGAGCAATGGAATCAATCTCATCGATAAAGATAATCGACGGCGAGTTCTTCTCAGCCTCCTCAAACGCCTTTCTCAAGTTGGACTCGGACTCACCAGCCATCTTGGACATCACTTCTGGACCATTGATCAGGAAGAAGAAAGCACCAGTCTCATTGGCAACGGCTCTGGCCATCAAGGTCTTACCGGTACCCGGTGGACCATACATCAAAATACCCTTTGGTGGCTTGATACCAATGGCCTTGAACAACTGTGGGTGTCTCAATGGCAACTCAACCAACTCTCTGATCTGGGCCATCTGCTTACGACAACCACCAATATCGTCGTAACCAACCTCATTGATGTTGTTCTCCTCATCCTCCCTGTTGATTGGTTCACCGTCGCAGTGGATCACAGTGTCTTGCGCAACAATGGCGTACTCAGCTGGCTCAACGTCGACAATCTTGAACTCAACTTGTCTCATACCACCTCTGACGGTGAAATGGTCACCTTTTCTGACAGGTCTGTAAGCCTCGACAAAGTATGGCTTCAAGTAGACGTCAAACAAGGAGCCAGTCAAGCCTTCAATGGTGTCGGCAATCGGCAACACCGAGATTCTGGTCGCGTACTTGATGTCGGGCGATGGGTGCACAGTGACAATATCACCCAATCTGACTCTCAAGTTGTTACGAACAACCCTGTTGATTCTGACAGTGCCTTCTGGGATATCGTCATCGACAAGTACAACGAGGACAGTGTCCTTTCTCTTCTTACCCTTGACAAGGGCAGTGTCGCCTCTGAACAATTGCAACTTGTCCATTGTGGCAGAAGTCATGGCAATGACAGAGTTGTCATCATTGACAGCGTCGTCCACAATAAGGGCGTTGTCTTTCTTCTTTCTTCTCAAGATGGCGGTGGCAGTTAGATCCTCCTTTGTTGGATCGGCACCAGAGGCATCCAACAGCGGCTTCTTTTCGTTACCCATTCTTTATAGTCAATTGAGTGGTGTACGATGGGTGGTTAATGCCAAAAGTCACAAGGTTGGCTACAAGCATTCATTCATTTTGGGCTTTTTGCCACCGGATTCGAAATCAGAGATCGCGAAAACTTCCTAGTCAGTAGTCAGAGTACCGTTAGGTAATCACAGCAAGAGCGCCGAGATTTAAGAGCGCATCAATTGCCTGGCTGGCGCAATCGGTAGCGCGCACGACTCTTAATCGTGCGGTTGTGGGTTCGAGCCCCACGTCGGGCAGTTTCTTTTTTTGTTGCATTCCGCTCCCATTACAACCCACCCTATTCCTTCCTTCCTTTGTCTCTGTGTATTGGTGAAAGTGAACTACTGATAGATGGTCAAGAAACATCATTCTTCGTTAAGGTAAAGTCATTGTTTCCCCCAAAGTCTTTTCAATTACGACCACACATCATTGGGTCATCAGTGACAATGTCTTGAACCAGAACTTCAAACGTGAATCAGGCAATTCGTGGATTTCTGAGGCTATTTGGTGGAAGCAGTACCTTCCAAAGTGACTTCCTTCACGATATCCCCTTGTTCAACCACGTAGGCTTCCTTCTTAACGTCGCCTGTCACTCCAGTAACATCATATTCGACATTGACCTTCTCCAGATCTTCAAATCCTGGGACAATTGTCTCCTCGACAAACTCAGCGGTTTCAGTTGCGCCCTCAGGGAAGCTGCCCACGGCAGTATTTCCCATGGAGCCAACAACAGCGGCCTGAGAGGACTCGATGAGACTGTGCACAGCGCCCGCATCGTCAGGGATGAGGTCCTCGCCGAACAGCACTTGCATGAGACTGTTGAACTCGTCCTTGAAGTGCTTGTGAACGTAAACGTTTCCAAAATAAAACAAGGCGATACCCAAAAGGGCAATGAACAGACCAGTGTAGTCGAAAATGTCAAACTCTGTGGCCAAGTTCTTTGGCACGGCCCAGGCGTTGACAATTTGCGAGACAGACACAGAGACAACCAGCTCTTGTTCGTCAGCGTTTTTCTTTGGAGGGATCACAATGGAGGTGATGGCGAAGCTGTGGCCGTGGTCTTTGGTGGTCAGCACCCTGTGGGCCTTGAAAGAGGATGGCGTTGAAATGATAATGTCATTGGAGTTGGTGGCGACGGCAATGGTGTCTTCACTGACAGCGAGGGCGGTGGCCTTGATTGGCTTCGTTGAGACAACACGCGCTTTTGTGGTACGCACACGCAGGAACGTTCTGTCCGCCTTCAGTAGCTCAATCTCCTTTTGGGTAGAGGTCAGGATCGGGTCAATGATGTTCTCCTCCACGCGTTGCTCCAGCAGGAGCACTCCACGTTTGTCAGCCAAAGTGACTGCGGCGATCAATGTGTTGGAATTGAGGAACTCAACTTTGGAGATTGTATACGATCTGGAATAGGCCTTGTATGGGACAACCTCTTTGGCACCGAGATTCTCGCCTTTGTAAGTTGGATTGACGTACGTGACCGATCTGCGGTTGAGCACGTATGTGAAATACTCTTTGGAGAATGCAATGTCGTTGACCTCCTCTTTCGCCTCAAGTTCGATTCTGTTGATTTCTTTGAGCGTCTTGCTGTCAACAAACAAGATCTTGGATGGGACGCTGGAAGACACCAGGGCAACGATTTGCCCGTCTGGCGATAACTTGGTGATCTTGACATAGTCCTGGGAGTCCTTTGTCTGAAGGATATCAGCCGTGGCCTCGACAGTCAATAGGTCATCATCGTCCGTTTTTTTCAACTGGAACGTTCTCAGATGGCCATTTGAGCCAGCCTTGATGCTTTCACTATCCCTGTTGCAATTAACAAGCACTTTTCCGTCGTTGGCAATGACAATGCCCGTTGGAGAGTCGTTCTTGCCCTCGATCTCGTACTCTTTTCCAACCGACAATGTGACAACACCCTCTGCCGATCTTTTGATGTCGATTGTGGAGACCTTGTTTGGGATACCGTTGTTTCCTTCGCCGCCGCCACCAGTGACCAAAACGGAGTCAGCTGATACGACAGCAGCGGAATAAAGCGGATACTTTGCGTTCAATGACATTCTCAATCGGCTGTGTCTGTGTTTGTAAAGAATGAACAAGCTCTGTTCTTTTGGCTGCGATCCGTGTGGCTTTATCAGACAGGCCAACAAAAATAAAAAATATAAAAACCGAGGTGCCCCACCGACGATTTCCGAGGGAAGGGGGCCTCCGCCCTGTCAAATCAGGAAAGTAGTAGTACTAATTAATATGCAAATTGGTTCTATGTACAACGTAAATGCTATTTCTTCTTCACCCACTCCGCCAAAATCGTCACAACAGCCTCGGTGTTCGCCTTCATCTGGTTCTTTTCAATTACAAACTTCTCCCTCAACAATGCAAACAGCTGCTTCAACTGAGCCACCAGCAGCACCTTCTTCTCCTCATCCAACATCTTGGATGCCAGCGTGGAATTATATTCACGGGTACGTCTCAGCAAGTACTGGCTCACTTTCACCGAGGGATCCTCGGTGATGTGCTTCAAGATCGACAAGAACGCCTCCGTTTCTCCAGATTGCGCCAATGCCTTCAAAGTCATCACGTAGATCGATGAGAGATATCTCTCACCGCCACCCACGGCAGTTGGAATCATCGACCTCGCCCTCGACAAATACTCCAGTGCAGTAGCTGGCGAATTTATCCTCGTCAATAGGGAGGCCAACTGGATATAGTGCATGTAGTCCAACTGGGTGTAATTTCTGGTAATGAAATCCTCCACCATGGCGCGCTTCTTGGCCTTTGGGGTATATGGTTGATTGGTATCTTTTCGGGACACCTGCAATATTTGGAATTGCAAGTACAACACTTCAATTGAACGTGGGGTTCTCGGGTAGAGACTCTTGGTAACACTGTAAATGTTTTCAGCCAATGGGGATTCCAGTCTGACCAACGACTTGAGTGCTTGCGACATAATGTCCTTGTGTGGTTTGATGTTTAGACGCAGTTGTGAGTTGATAAAGGACAGGATCTCATTGGGCTGATTGGTCGCTTCCAGATGCTTGATCTGTTCCACTTTCCACAAGGTGTCGAGGTAATGCCTGTTGGCGACCATGTATCGAATCTGTTTGTTCTTGTGCTGCTTCAACTGCATCAGGCTGAACACAGCGTCAGTCCATGGTGCCTCCTTCTTGTGCTCTTCAACGAAATTGTGCAACTTGAGCGTGATAATCTTCCCGTAATCCGGGTTGTTGGAGACAAGCCTCGACCAAATGGCTCTGATGATGTATTGGTCCAATGGTGCCGTGCTTTTGAGTTCATTTAAATACCGAATGAGCTTCGTCTCGTCCGCGATTCTGTACACCACTTTCTGAATGGCGCCCGATTCGGAGATTTGTAAACCGTCAGAGCTCATCCTGCCCATGTAGTCATAAAGATCCTCGAGGCTCATGTCACGAAAATGGACTTTATAAATGGCATCGTACAACTTCTGCAAGTTCTCCTCATCCATGCTGATCTTTGTCTTCAACGCCTCGAAATGGGCCCACGTTTCTCTCAAAGTGGCCGCTTCAATCTCATGTTGGAACTCAGCCACCTTGATGGCCTCGATTTGGAGAACTTGCCTGTTTTGCAGGAACAACCTGAGTTGCTGGAGATCGGCATTCGTTCCGTTCTTGAGATAGCTTGTATACAGCTCCCCGTATGCCTTGTCATTGATCGCAGTGAGTGGATATCTTTCCAGCATTGTGACAACAAATTTGACCCCTTCGAAGCTCGTCTCTTTTTCGGCCACTTTGATGTATTCGTACAGGGTGTTTTCATTGATGGGATGATCCCCACGGAACATTTCAAAAAGGAATCGACGGGCCAATCCAGGGTTGATCTTGAGGTAGACCTTGAGTGCAATGTTGAACATGGCCGCGTTGAGCGGCCATGGCGATTCAATGTACAACTGGAACAAATCGTCAAACAAGGACATATTGCGCTCTTGGTACGCCGACTGCAGCATCAGTTCGAGTAGTTCTTGTGATTGGACGATCTCATTTTTGAACAGTGCCAGCAAGGAGAGGATATGCCTGTGCTTGTCGAATTGCTTGAGCAGGAATAAAACGTTGGCGAGCTCGTTATGCGTCAGAATGGATCCATTCATTTTGAGCACGTTGATGATCTCGTTGAAATCGTTCTGCTGCATGAGACCAATGACTTGGCGCAGGAGAAAGTTGCCAGTCAACTCGCGTGGCGAATGAAGCTCATCGTCGACGGCAGCCGTCGTAGGCCGTGCGGCGGTGGTGCTATCCCCCCATTCCGTTGGCTCTAGTGCCAGGTTCGACGATGCAAATGTCGTTGTGTAGTGTCTGTGTGCGAGTGGTTGGTGCAGAGGCCGCGTGGCTCTGGGCAGAGTGCGTCGTAGCTGATGTGTGATAAGGTAGAGACGCTTCATTCAGTGTGTGTTATCGAACGACGCATCCGGTTGTTGGAGTTGTAAACAAATAAAAAAAAAAAAACAGAAAAGGTGGGGAGTTTGCCTGACAGGAAAAAAAAAGGGGAGGGAATTTGGGTATTTGATATTGCAAGTAATGAACGAACTGGGGCAAAGACGCTGTTAAAGCGTTGTATGGCGAGTTATGGCCGGTCGATGAGGTCGCTTTCAGCGCTTAACCAAAATTTTCAAGAAAAGTGGGAAGAGTTTTTGGAGGGGGGAGAGAGTGGTGTCCGGGTGCAGACAGAAAGGTCCTCCTCCCCACCTCCCATCTCCCACCTCCGTCATCTGATTTCTCTGTTTTGGATATATACATCTCAGAGCAGAGCGCAGTTCAAATGACTTTGGAGGATCTCCCTGTGGACATATTGGGCCAGGTGTTCTCGCACGTGGTCCAGAACGATCTTGTTTCGCTCGCCCTTGTTTCCAAGCGGGTCTCCTCCGCCGCGTTGCAGCGGCTTTACAGCGACATTGTGATTGCCAGAACGAAACCGGTCGCAGACCAGCAAAGCTACCTCAGGAGCTATTCCACTTTTATCAGCGGACCAGGGGTTGTCCATAGCCGCGATTCCAATGAATGGGTGATATATTTGAAGCTGAAGGGACTCATCGATGCGTTGCCCAACAGAATTGAGTTGGTGAAAGGTGTCACTATCCACGAGGGTGTTTTACAAGATGCCGAGGTTTTGGAAGAGCTCATGGCGGCGCTGAACGATCAGAACACTCCAGTGAAGGTACTTGATCCAAACATTGCCACCCCTGCAGCGGCGACCAATGAGACTTTTGACGGGGAGAAGGTTGTCGTGGTGCCACGTTTCACGGAGTTTACACTGGCCAGCGACGATCAAGTGACCAATCTCAAGATTGTCGACCAAGAGGAGGCCTCGTTGCGGCTATTCGAAGCGGGTGCCCAGTTCCCCCAACTGAAGAAACTCTGCTTCAACCACGTCCATGGCATGATTGACTACAGCACTCCTTTGAGAGCGCTGACAGCTGCGCCGTTGCTATCGCTGCCGTTGGGCCAGCTGACGCACCTGGAGCTTGTCATTGGCTGCCAGGAGCCCGAGTGCCCGTGCATGTCGGAATTCCTCAGCGAGCTTGCGCCCTTGATACCCAACGTGACACACTTGGCCGTCAGGGAGATTGCGCATGTCCATGACCACTATTTGTCCGAGTACTTTGACCTGCATTGTTGCCAGTTCCTGTTGCAATTGGGCGCGCAGTTGCGGTACCTTTCCATTCGCCACGACCCACCGGTCAACGGCATCAAGTTTAGCAACAACGTTGAAGGGAACTACATTCGTCGCCGGGTGCTGTACTCCAACACCTTGCCTAAATTGACGTCTTTGAAGACGCTGATTGCTCCTGAGCTGCTGGGAACGCTGGCGTGCTACGAGATTCTGGTGTCTGATCTCATTTGGAACGGGTGCGAATGCCAGCACTGCACCACAGTGTTTCCTAAGATTGACACTTTCCTCATGGACCACGGCTACTACGACTTTGAAGAAGTTGGCGAGCGTGATGTGCTGACGCCTGTGCTGTTTGGCGTCATGAGCAAGATCTTGAAAGGCTGCGCGCCTGACTTCAACCAGGCCTTTGACAGCGACGAGACCGTGCTGCGGGCAGGCGACCATTGGAGCGATTTGAACTGGCTGCGCTCGCCAGTGTTTGAGACTGAGTACGACTTCCACCGCGGACCCATCGAGTTTCGTTGCTTTGAGGACATGGCCAGTTGTTATATGGACAAGGAGGATTACCAACGCACGCTCGTCTGCGTCAGGCACTTTTTCCAGGGCTACGTTGATTGGCTGTGGCTTGAGTGTCCACAGCTGGACAAGATTTGCATGAATGGGATCTGGTTCTACAAAGAACAGACAAAAATCTGACGATATTTTCAACGACTTTTTTTTTTGTAGCTAGCTTAAACCCCCTTAATCTTTTGCTCTGGGGGGTTAGGCGGGAGAAAAAAAAAAGATCACCAGAACAGCGCATCTGCAATAAACTAAAACCACAAGCAATGTTCCGCAGTTCGAAACAAGCCAATTACGCGTGGAACCGTCTGTCGAGGGCCAACAGAGCTGCACAGGCCTTTGCCTTTGCCCCGGGCTTGCCACACCGCTCGAACCATTTGCAGAACCCGCACATTTTGGACGCGGTCAACCGGCACATGCTCCAGAGCAAGACACGGCCGTTCAGAACTGCGTTGCAAGTTTTGGCGATTGTGGCAGGTACGATTGCCACTTACTCCGCCTACCAAGTCTGTTGGAAGGGCGAGTGCACGTTTGTCCCCCTTTACTTCTCCAGGTCAAAGAGACCACCTGTTGCCACTGACCGCATCGACGAGAAACTGGTCAAACTTGTGGCCCATGACCATTTGCTCGAGAGATTGTCCATGAGCGAGAAGGTGCACAGGGACTTCAAATTGCCCATCGATGTGTCAGAGCTACAGCAGTTTGAGGTGGTGGTGGAGGAGAAGCACCCTTCCATCAAAGGCATTGAGATTTCCCCACACAAACCACATTTCAAGCGCGTTGACAAGCCGATAAAAGTCCCTGAGTTGAAAGAGGGCGTCCTTGAGACAATGGGCGCGGACGATTCGTTCGAAGTTCCCGTCATCAACCAAACACCTTCTGACCACGAGGTGATCTTCTCGGGCACGGCGACAGTGTCGGGGAAGTTGGGCAACCAGGGCAAAGTGGTGCTGAAAGGTGTCTACGACGAAGACCATACCAAAGTGCAACTGCGGAAAGTGCTACTGATCACTGAGTTTGACGGCAAGAAGAAGAAGGAGATCATTTGGTGAAAAAACTGCACAAACCCATTTTTTAACGAATTTTAACGCAACGATATATACTACTTCCTTGCGTAGCTGGCGGGGGTGGGGGAGTGGTAGTGGTGGTGGTCATATCATTATCATTTATCCTCAAAAGAAGTCGTCATCGTCGTCAGCCCAATCAAACTTGGCCGTGCCATTGACGATGGCCTCAACCAGTTTATCCCTTCTCTCAATTCTCGCCTTGGCCTCCTGACTCAGCTCAGGCTCTTCGTACTCGGGAGCAGGCTCCTTTTTAGCATCTCTTTGGGTCAAGCCACCGCCTTTCTTGAACTGGATCCTCTCTTTCCGCTTAGCAGGGCTCCCCTTGGTCTGCCCCCTCTTGACCCGAGTCCCATCATCACCACCAAGCGAAATGCCCAACCTGGAGGCAAACTCTTTGGCAGCTGGAGACGGGGCCACTCGATCATCCTCAGTATCGTCTTCCCATTGCTCGTCGTTCGCAGCAACTTGTCTCTTCAGCGAATCACTCTTCTGTGGGAGCCTAGTCTTGCCCTGGTCATCCAAGGACACGATCCCAAGTCTTGCGGCAAGGTCCTTCGCTGCTGGCGATGGAACAACACGGTCGTCTTCATCGTGGTCGTCTTCCTCGTCCTCCTTGGCAGCCGTATTGTGTTCACGTTTATGTCGCGAGCCTCTTCTGTTTGTATGTGCCTTCTTATGACCGCCATGATCACGTGAAGGCATTGGTGCTTTCGGAACAGCAGTCTCAACAGATTCGCCGTCGTCAGTGGCCCATCGGGAAGCCAATGGCTTGCCCTTTTCAGATGTCACTGGCGTTGCCCATTTCGAGGGAAGCGCATCGCCTTTCTTCGGGGTCACCACGTTGGACTTCGGTGTCGCTGGTGATGTTGGCTCATCTGGAGTATCGGCCCATTTGGACGGTGGTGCTGACATCTAATGAATTACCGAGTTGGAAGCGGGAGAACTGCACTGTTCAATCAAATGGGTGGCTGAGATAAAAAGGGCGGTGTGTGGGCGATGCTGAAAAATTAGTCGGTCGAGTGTCGGCTCAAAACCAGCCGATATTGTTCCCAGCTCCTGTACAAGAGGAGTTATTAATCAAACATCGTCAGCCTTAAATCATAAAATATATAACTTCAGAGTGTCACAAAATCCTCTTACAACCATTGTCTTCGACTTTTCAATTCAGCTCGCACTACTACTGATCACTACTTGTTCATGAGAGCGAAGATTAAGGCCAAATTTAGCATGAAAAACTCGGACAACGTAGGTTCAAAGTAGTGAATATCTGTCAAATACAAAAATTTAATATAGGATACCAGCTACCTCTCTCAAAAAGCGGCAAAAAAAAAAATTATGTCGGTAATATAATATGCAGACCGTGATGCGTTCAACTTCTTGCATTGACAGAGGACAGTTCCCTCAGCTTATTCAGATGATGAATGGTCTTCGCAATGGTCTGGATCAACAAATTAGGCTTCAATGGCTTGGAAATGTACTCATCCATCTGACTTTGTAGACATTTTTCCCTGTCACCCAGCATCGCGTGCGCCGTCAACGCAATGATCGGCACCCTGACACTGATTGGGTTCATTGGATTGACAGTCTTTTCCCATTGTCTGATGGTTTGAGTGGCTTCGAAACCACCCATGATAGGCATCTGGACATCCATAAGCACAACGTCGTACTTGCGCTTCTTGACAGCTTCAACGGCCTCGACACCATTCTGCACCACCTGCACCTCGTGGCCATACTTCTCGAGGATACGCACGGCAAGCTTCTGATTAACAAGGTTATCCTCAGCAAGGAGAATGGAGTACTTTTGCGGAGTGTCGTCGTCTGATGGGACTACTCTCGACTCGAGTGCTGGCTTCAAGTACCCAGCAAGGTCCATCTGTGAACATGGCGTGTTACCATGGGATTGAATGACGAGGTCAAGGCACTCCTTCATGTTCAAAGGTTCCGGGTGGTTGGTCAACATCACGAATGGGGTATATTTGATCTCTGGCACCTCTCTCAGAGCGCGACCAGTCTCAATGGAGTCAATGATGATGACATCGAACTTACTCTGCTCCTCAACGGCAATCTCCTGAATGTCCCTCACAACGGTTGGTCTCAAGTTCAACTCCTCTAAATCGGACTTGATCTTATTTGTCTCGTCCTCGTTGTGCGTGGTGGCAATGAAGAGGATCTGGTGTAGGTTGAAAGTCAGCAAAAAATCATCCTTCTTGCTCAACTTGCCATCTGAAGCAGTAACTGTGACGGTGAAGTAGAATTTGGAACCCTCTCTGAAGACAGAGGTGACCCAAATCTCACCACCCATCAAATGAATCAACTTCTTGGAGATGGATAAACCGAGACCAGTGCCCCCAAACTTTCTTGTGGTGGAACCGTCTGCCTGCGTGAAGGTTTCAAAGATGAGATCCAGCTTATCCTTAGCGATACCGATACCCGTATCAGAGACACAGAATTGAAGCACTAGGGGATGCTTCTTCTCAGGTGGGTTGATATTCCAATCGGAAGGCCCAATGACATAGTTGGAGTTTTCCACCGTGTTGGCAATGGTGAAATCGAGGGAGTTGACCGACTTGGACACTGTGAGCTTGACATGTCCCTTAGAGGTGAATTTGATGGCGTTACCCACAAGGTTCAAGATGACTTGTCTCAATCTGAACGAGTCACCAACAAGAGAATCAGGGAAGGAATTGTCCGCCTCGTAGACCAAACTCAAAGGTTTCTCGATTGACTTGACCGCCAGGGTCTTCAAAGCACCAAACACGGTGCCTCTTAGCGAAAAATCGGCCTCTTCAATGGTCATTCTGTTGGCCTCAACTTTGGAAATATCAAGAATGTCATCAATGATGGTCAGCAAAGAATTGGCCAAGTTATGCACCGTGGAGAGCATTTCTCTTTGGTATTGTGTCAAATCGGTGTCCAGGGTCAGCTGAGTATAATTCAAGATACCGTTGAATGGGGTTCTCAACTCGTGGGAGAAAATACCCAAAAACTCAGACTTGGCACTGTTGGCCAACTCGGCAGCTTCTCTTGCAGCGGTGTTTCTCTTGATGGAGTCTCTCAAATTGTACACCATCTGGTTAATTTTGGTCTTCAAAGTATCCATTTCACCAGAGGCCTCCACGGTAATGAATTTCGTGAAGTCACCATCAGTGGCCGCAGCGGTGATTTGGGCAAAAGCTCTCACTTGAGAGGTCAAGTTAGCAGCCATAACGTTGACATTTGTGATAATCTCTTTCCAAAGGCCATCAACGTCCGAGACTTGTGCCTGGACACCCAGTTTACCGTCAATACCGACATCCTTCGCGACACGAGAAACCTCGCTGACAAAGACTTGCAAAGAGTCAACCATCTTGTTGATAGTGCTCTTCAACTCGAGTATTTCACCTTCCGCCACGACATCAATCTTCTGGGACAAGTCACCGTGGGCAACCGCTGTCGTCACTGTGGCGATGGATCTGACCTGGTTTGTCAGGTTGGTGGCCATGGCGTTGACATTGTCTGTTAGGTCTTTCCACGCACCTTCGACACCGTTGACAACGGCTTGACCACCCAGGATTCCCTTGATGCCGACATCAGTGGCCAACGAGGTAACCTCCATGGCAAATGTTTGCAAAGAATCCACCATCTGGTTGATTGTGGACTTCAAATCGAGGATCTCACCTTTGCAATCGGCAGTGACTTTCTTGGATAAGTCACCTCTGGCAACCGCCGTGGTGACGTTGGCAATGTTTCTGACCTGGTTAGTCAAGTTCGTTGCCATGGCGTTGACATTGTCCGTCAGTTCTTTCCAAATACCTTCTGCTCCCACGACGACGGCCTGTCCACCAAGTCGGCCTTCGACACCGGTTTCTCTCGAGACGCGTGTCACTTCAAAGGCAAACGTCTTCAGCTGCTCCACCATTGTGTTGATAATGTTTTGCAACTCGAGGATCTCACCCTGGGCATGCACGTTGATCTTCTGTGAGAGATCACCGCCTGCAACTCCCCTGACGACTTCAACAATCTCTCTGACCTGGTTTGTCAAGTTGAGTGCCATTGTGTTCATGCTGTCAGAGAGAGACTTCCACGTGCCCTTCATCTCGCCGTTGCTGGCGTGAAGGATGATCTGACCACCGAGCTCGCCGTGAGACACCTCGTTCGTCACTTTGAGCACCTGTTCCGAGTAGTGGGTGATGCGGTCCATCAACACGTTGATTGTCGTCTGTAAGTCGACAATGATGGGGTCGTTGCCAGGGGCGACGCCGATCTGTTTGCTAAAGTCGCCGTCCGCAACTGCGCCGAGGACATCGCGGATATCCAGCAAGGCGTCCTTGTTCTGTGCGGAGTCTTGCGTTAGGCTCCTGATCTGCTGGTCTTTGGCGTGGGCGTCAGCGAGCAGTCGCAGCCTAAACGTCTCCAGGTCAGCGTCTGTGGCACTGTTGAGGAATATCTGGAACGCCTGGCTGTCCTGCAGGATTTCCAACAAGGTCATGACTGTTGATATCTGCTTCAAGCGAGGGCTTAACAAGGAAACAATTTGTTAGCCGCTGGCTCTTCTAAATATCAACAATTCCAACTGTTTTCCTGCTTTATTTTTTTTATTTTTTTTTGGATCCCACATGCCAAAAAAAGAACCTCACTACGCTCTGTCACGCTGCGTCATCGTACAGCTGCCACACTACCTATTGGCCACCATTGCATTGGACCCCAAAAATCATTGACATATTGAAATACATACATAGCTTAATACTGCCCACTGTCTTTTTTCTCCCCCCTCCGCGTTTCTAATTACGTTCCTGGTCCTTTTTTTTTTTTCTTACAGACAATCAATGAAAATTCCCCAATCCGACACTCAGCCTCGCTGGATTTACGAAATGAAGCTGTAACAAGTGCAGCACCGGGCAGAAGCAACAGCCGAGAATGTCCACAGTCCCAATTAACTCTCGCCTAAACACTCAATATTATCGGCCACGGTCAGATTTGGTCTTGACTCGTATAATGCCTGACAGACGTGCCTTCTTCAAGCACTGGCGTGTGGGTTCTTCACAAGCTGAAGAAGTATCACCACGGATACCTGTATAATCTCAAAAAAAATCTGAAATTGACATTTGCGATCTGTCAGTAACAAGGAGCTCAGTCGATTCTCGACCTATTTACGTATAAAATGATTTACTTGTCTCTTATCAGATGCGCATCTCAGACAAGTTACAGCTCTTGACATTTACAGTATGCACGTACGTAATATATTATTAAGAAGGAACAGAGGAGATGAGGGCACGTGACTGGCTTACATAATATTTGCACATTCGAAATTATATTTGCACCGACGGTATTTTTTTTTCAAAAACAAAAATTTCGGCGGGCCCAACCCGATAACAGCTTCCTTTGCAACCAACAATCGCGGTATTCGCCTTCTCTGGTTACTAGAACGCGTTGAAGAACCACGGTCACTCGTGTGAATTGCTTCAGAGACCTTGTTCTAATTTCGTTCCCTCTTTTTTGTTTTCTGTTTTGGTGCAATTGACGCCGCGGTGTCTTTGTTGTTGATTTTCAGTATTCACCTGTGCGTGTTTGTTTACCTTTGCCTATCAAGACGCGTTGCGGGCCCCAAACAATGACTGAGGCTCCAAAAAGAAGAAACGCAGTGCGTGCATTGAAGGCATGCGAGTCCTGCCGTCGCCAAAAGACGAGATGCTACCCTTCAGACGATCCGAATGGCGCCTGTCTCAGATGCTACTCCGTCGGCAGGGACTGCTCATTCATCGAATCTGGCGCACCACCACCGCCAATCATCGAACGTGTCGAAACCAATGGCGTCTCCGGAACAAGAACAACCTATATCCAGGCACCTCCTGCCACCACTCATTTGGACCAGGCATCGAAGAAAAGACCTGGCGCTTCGGAGGTCAACAGCAACGACAAGAAGAGAATCAAGGAGACACACAACAATGTCAAAAAGATCTTTGAGTTGCTGAACAAGAACCTCAGCAACCAAGGAGGCCTCGGACCGCTCGCTGACAACTTCTTGACCAAGAACACAACATCGTCAAGAATCGTCGATTATGACGGCACTGCCAGTATCACAGTGCCAGCGGCCCATTCGTCCCCTTTCTTCGTGATCAAGTCTTCTGTCGAGCCAAAGGATTTTCCTGCCGCCATTGAACACATCTTGGCTCCATCCCATGGTGCACCTTTGGAAGAGGAAGAACCACCGAACATCTTGTCCTTGGGCATTGTCACGCTGGCAGATGTCACTGCGCTTGTCAACAAGTTCAAGCTCAATTATGGCAAATGGATCTCTCTCCCAGCTTCAGTAGACACCGCAGACCTCATCAATGACCTCAAGTACAGATGTCCAATCTTGCTGACTGCCATCTGCCTCACCAGTTTACGTTACAAGATCACCAGATCGAGAACCAAAGATGAGGAGTCTTTCCAAAGACAGCTCTCCACGAGATTGGGCCAAGAACTGAAGGAGTTTCTCGCCTCGCCAAATGAGTTCAAGAGCTTTGAATTCCTCAAGGCACTTGTCATCTTGTCCGTCAACGGTCTTTCACTGAGCAACCAGGAACTCTCGATCGACCCTTGGTTGCTCTCAGGTATCGCCATCCAATGGTTCTTGACGCTCGACATCAACAGATCGTTTCTCACCAGCGACCCAATTGAGGACGACGGTGAAGTTGACTACCACGGCCAGTCCAAGCAGGAAGAAGCACTATCCAACTACAGAATTTGGAACCACTTGTGTCTGGTGCACTTATCCAGTTGTGTCTTTTCCGGAAGAATGTGCGTCTTGGACGAGATCAGATTGAATCAAACGAGAAAAGCCCTCGAGTTGTCGCAAACGACCAACTTTGACGGCCGTATGATCTCTGAGATCAGTCTGCAATTGCTGCTGTACAACTTCATCCAAAGCACCACTGTTGCGGCCGCGGGCGATGAGCTCGAGGGTCAGTTTGAGGCCTTTGAAGAAGATATCAAAAACTGGAGCGACCAATGGGAGCACCTGTTCAACCAGCCGGAGGAGCAATTTGTCGAGTTTGGTTACCATTACTCTTACACTGCTGCCTTGTACCATTACAAACTGGGCCACAGAGACCTTTACAATGTGAAAACGGGCGACGATGAAGAGATCATTCAGGATTTCGAGATCTTGAACAAGATGTTGTACCACTCGCTAAAAGTGCTGAATCATGTCTTGAAACTTGATGACAACGAGGCGTTCATTGTCCTGTCTGACCAGATCCACTTCTGTCTGCTTTACATCTCTGTCATCTTCTTGAAAGTTATCAGATGGATCGATGTCGTGGACAAAGGTGAGACTTACAACAAGGATGAGCTGATCCATTTCATCGACAAAGTTGAGAGTATCAAGCAGCTGTTCCAATCTGTGTCGAGAGTCGACACGGACCTGGCCCAAAACTACGCATCCTCCCTGGCGTTTGGTATTGAGGAGACCAAGGAGTTCATCAACGTCTCTGAGGAGTGACCTCTTTGAAGAATAACATCTTTGAACCCATTTACTGTCCCCCCAGGTTTCTGTGTGGATTTTTTTTGTTGTAATTTTATTATTGTCTTTCTTTGTTTGTTGACTTCCTTCTATCTCTACTGCTCCTTTAGAATGTATGAAAGATATATACTATGATTCGTGATACAAATAACCAGCAGCTAACAGGGTTGGTTCTCTTGCGATTGAACCATCAACCTCTAAAAAATGACCAGATATGTGTGAATAAAAAAGGTGGACATGTAGTTGCGTGCTTACTTCTTAGGATCCTTGATACCACAGACGGCTCTGCCAACGTAGTAGACGTTGACGGCGGTGACACTCCAGAACAAGGCCCAGAATGGGTAGACGTAGAACTTGGATCTTGGGTGTCTCATCCACAAAGGCTTGGTGGAGGACTGGAAAAGCTTTTGTAGCTCAATAACGTGGTTGGCCACTGCAAGGGAGGATGTTAGTAGGCGCTCAATGGGGGAGTCATCCAATCAACGAGGGGATGCAACGTACTTTTGATGAACTTTAGTTGAGTCTTGTCTTTGTCAACCAGTCTCCAAGTCAGTTTGTGTTTTTTTCCAATTGAAAACGAATGATTTTTTTAGAGGAATTCGCGAACTTTCAGCCAATAAAAAACACGCCTTTTTTTTTCCCCTTCTACATGCACTAGCCACAGAGATCGCTGAAAAGGGAAATTCGCTGCATCAGCCACAACTGCGACCCAAAGGGGAGACTTTGCCCGAAAACGGACGGTTTTCCACCAGCCACACTGATTTATCATCAGCAACAACAACACAGGAAAGGATCCTCCCCAAAGAGACCCGCCTCCCCCGCCAATTTCGCAGGAGCAATGTCGTTTAAAAGACTTGTTAGGTTCGTTGCCAGCGATGGCAAGACGTATTTTGGCGATGCCATACTTCCTTCTGGCTCATCTGACGCGAGACTTTCGCAGCAGGCGTACAAGATTGTGGGCGATGTCTTTGAAGGGTACCAGGTCACTGAAGAAGTGCTGGACATCCAGACATTGCTCTCACCTTTGGATCAGAGCCAGATCAAGACAGTGAGAATGATTGGCATGAATTATAAGAGACACGCGGAGGAGATCAATATGGCCATCCCAAAATGGCCCTGTTTGTTCTACAAGCCTGCCTCGGCCATCTCTGCTGCCGCTGCCGATATCGTTGTGCCTAAAGTGGCTCAGATTGAAGAGGCCAAGATCGATTACGAGGCGGAGCTGGTGATTGTCATTGGCAAGACGGGCAAAGATATTCCTGAAGAGTCTGCCCTGGATTACGTGCTGGGTTACACCACGGGCAACGATGTATCGCAAAGGACGTGGCAGATTGAGCGGGGCTCAACCCAATTCTCGCTGGGTAAGATGTTTGATACATGGGCTCCTATTGGACCAGCTGTTGTCTCGACTCGGGTCATCAAGGATCCAAACAGTCTCAAGATTGGCTCCAAAGTGAATGGCGAGTTGAGACAAGGCAGCAACACTGAAGATGCCATTTTCAGCGTCAAGGAACTCATTTCATTCCTGTCTCGAGGAACAACACTGCTTCCGGGTGACCTGATCTTCACTGGAACACCGGAGGGCGTCGGGGCAGGGTTCAAGCCGGCAACGTGGCTGAGGAATGGCGATGTTGTTGAAGTCGGTATCGAGTGCATTGGCTCTCTGCAAAACACAGTGAGGTTTGAATAAAATGCTGCATTTTTTTTTTTTGGTGTTATTGCCTTTAATTTCATCACTTCGTTAAATAAGCTCATTGTCCTAGTACTCGTCGTCGTCGTCTGAGCTTGGGATACGGTACACCATTCTGCTGCTGCTGTTGCGCCCAGTGCTGATATTAATGTCCCCATCCTCATCCTCACTGCCATCGTCCAAGGCCCTATTCACATGCTCATCATGGAATCCTTCCCAATCATCAAAGGCATTGCTCTCACTTTCAGAGTTTGAAAACCGGTCCCCCTGGTTCGACGATGCCGAGTATCTCCGTGGTTCAACGTCAGATCTGACAGGGGAGGAGCCATCTGACAAGAAGACATGCTCGTCTTCAATTTCCAGCTCATCCAGAGCCCTGTCGTCCAGAAAGTCATCGTCCGAGGTGTCTCTGTTGGGATCTCCATGGTATGCATTCTCTGCATCGCTCATATCTGTAAAGACACCTTCTTCTTCTTCAGAGTCATATACTGCATACGCATTTCGTACCTCCAAGTGGCAATTGGGGCAGACATTGCCACGCACTTCCCAATGACAATTGCCACACCGAGGCACGCCGTCCTCGTCATCGAAAGTGGTCTGTCGCTTGGCATTGTCCTCAAACAGGTTGCCAAACAGTGTGCCCTTCTTGTCGTGGTCTTTGTAAAGTCTCTCCTTCAGCGCCCTGTCCCTGGTGACATTGTCCGAGATGGTCAACCCATTGTCCCTGACAGTTTTCAAGATGACCTTGATCAAAGACTCGAGCGGCGCATTATGAAAGGGTGCCTCGTCAATCTTTTGACGACACGACGGGCAATTGGGGTTGCTGGGATTGTTCCTGAACCAGGATTGCACACACTCATAGCAAAAATTGTGGCCACATTTCGTCATCATGGGGGATGTCATATGTTCCTGGCATACTGGACACATTGCACTGTCGACCAGATGGCGTAGGAGCGAGCTTGTTGGCTCTGAAGACTTGTTTAGTTGGTTAGATAAATTCCCGTTTTGCCCTGGGCAAACCACTGACAAAAAAAAATATAAAAGAAAGGAAGAGGGAGGGCAATGTTAACTTACCAGTTCCAATAGCTTCGCGTCGATCGCCTCAGTGTCCATTCTTCTTCGCGAGTCTCTTCACTTTAGTATAAGTGAAGTTTCGGTAGAGAGAGACAGAATATTTTAATGTTTGAGAATCATATGTGGTGTTGGGATGTATCTACAACAATAGCTTCAAGGCAGTTATACGCTCTTATTAATGCTTTATCTTCTAATCTAATGCGGTGAATGATGATCTAAAAGACCCAGTTCATGATGGACTTGAAAGTCGAGGTATCTGACTTGCCCTCTCTTTGGAGTTGCATCAGGTAATTCTCCTCGTGCTGCTCAACTTCTTCCAATCCGGTAATCAAATCAGCCTCTTCTGGCTTGACAAACCTTGTCTTCATGATTAACTTGTAACCGATAAAGAGGCCAATGTCGAGGAACAGCATCAAGTAAGAGGTCAAGAAGCTGACAGTGTCCCATTTGCCCGGCATAAAGACAGGGTAGCCGATGCAACAAATCATACAGCCTGTGAAGAAGAGGCCAATGTAGGCGGTGTAAGGCTGGAACCACGATCTGTAGGTGAACTTGAATCTGTCGACGCCTTGGGCATTGCAGGCACGGTAAAAACCCAAAAAGGTGATGCACATAAAGAAGTAATTGTTCAGTTGCGACGAGGTGCAAACTCCCAGAATCCATGTGAGCACCTTGGCACTATTGTCACTGAGTTGCAACAAGGAGAGGAGGGAGAACAAAAACGCCATGCCGACGCAGTAGATTGGGACACCTTGCTTGGTACAAGTCTGGAAGATCTTTGGAGCATGGCCTCTCAATGAGATGGAGTACAGGGCTCTCGATGAACAATAGACATAAGAGTTACCAGCAGAGAAGGTGGTGATGACGCAGGCAGCGTTGACAATGTGTGGCAGGATCTTGATACCCATATTGTTGATGGCAATAACGTATGGAGAGTAGGCACCGGACGCGGTGGAACCCGTGTCAGCGAGGCGAAGCAAGGTTGGGTCGTTGTACGGCAGCAGGATACCCACAGACAGGGCCCCGAAAACGTAAAACAAAATCAGTCTGTAAAAGACAGTTCTAAAAGTGCCAGCAAGCACTTTTCTCGTCTCTTGGCCAGCCTCACCGGCAACCATGGACAAGTACTCTGGACCGACAATGGTAAAACACGCCTGGATCAGCGCACCAAGGAACCCGTGGAATCTTCCCATGGCACCAGTCGTGATAAACTCGGCAAAGCTGCCTGGGTTGGACCAGTATCTGAAGCCAAAGGCGTCGTGCTGTGGGTTGCCACCCACCATCGTGATAAATGTGAAAAACATCAGGCCAAAGGCCAATAGCACTTTGGTAATGGTGAGGTAAAACTCAGACTCGCCAAACCACTTGACAGCGTACAAGTTCAAGCCGCAGTAGATGGCAATCTGAATGACAAAAGTGATGGCTGGTGAGTAGTCGTCTCTCCAGTAGTGAATCATGCTGTTGACAGCGACAATCTCAAAAGGAATGTAGCAGGAAATCATAATGTAGTAGTTGAAGCCGACAACGAGCTCAAAAGCCTCATCGACGCAACGGCCAGCCATTTGGATGAATGGCGATGCGATGGGCAAGTAGCAGACAAACTCACCAACAGAGGCAGTCACTGCGAAAATGACACAGGTCCACAGGAAATAAGCCAGGAAAAGAGAGCCAGGGCCACCTTTGTACAGTGCGGTTGATATCGTCACAAAGAGACCCGTGCCAATGGCGCCTCCAATGGCAATCATGTGCAACGTTCTCGGCGTCAGCTCTCTCTTGGTATGGTATTGCTCCAGGGAGCCGGCGTCCTCGCTCCGCCTCTGCGATGACTGGCTGTGGGACTCAGTCTCGAACTCTTTGGTCTCTGACTCGATATCGGACTTCTTTCTCCAGAAACTCATCTTGGCTTTTGATGTTGTTGAGAACTCTCTGCCAGATTCGGAAAGGGAATGGGCCGGTATTTAAACATGGACATGCGGTTGGTGAAAAAAACAAAAAAAACTTGAAGAAAATGAAAACTTCTGCAGGTTGGCATATTTTGTTGCAGCGTGACGTAATTTCGGGCCTCAGAAGGGGTTCTTGTCAAAAAAACGATGTCTTGACAAGACAGTTCGATCTTGAACCCCTGCGTGTTCATTTAAGTGCCAGAAACCCACAAAAAGTCTTAATCTGCTGAGAATGGCAGTATGGGTCCCGCCCAACCGGTCTTACAATCACTAGAAAAGCTGATGGACTACCCGTTGCAATGTGTCATTTTGTCCATGCGGGCCCACACGCATAACGTCATCTTGCCTTAAGGGAAAGAAAAAAAAAATTCAAATAGTGCCCCTACCGTAAAGAATGCGACCCCTACCACAAATATCGGTACGGGCCACATCCACAGACCGAATCAAAAGAAAAAAAAGAAGCTGGCTTGAGGGCTCTTGAGCAACGGCCGTGGAAGTGATCTATACGGCCCCGTCTTGGAAAAGGCTTCCGGGTCTTTTATTGTATTCAACACTTACCAAAGGTACGTATTTTCAAAAGCTCATTGGCAGCGCGTTCAACTCGTCCAAATGGGGTGTATGCATGCCTGGGTGTATGGGTTGCTTCGCCTGGAATCGTGCGACGTCTCAAAAGGGAAGGCGGATATTTCCGGTTCCGGAAAAGTAGCAACGTCTCATTCCGACAGGGGATCTGTACCATTATCTCACCCAGCCTCCAAGCCCTGCATGACCATCAGGACACCAGCCACCTTTTCCCTCTCTCTCTCTCTCTCACTGAGTGCCAACGTCTACTCAAAAAGTTCGCCGTTAGGTTGCTGGAGAATAGTGACATCCCTAATGACGTCGGCATTCAGCTCATTGATCCTCAGCACTGAGTCCGGGGCAGCCCCGTCGCCCACGCCATACGCCAACGACTCCAACACGGGCAGTTTATTCGCTTTGATCAGTTCGATGGGTACGTCAGGGTACGACTGCAGTACCAGCAGCTTCTCGCCAATCTCATCGCTGAGCGTCAAAGAGGTGACCCCGTCCAATGCCAGCATTTGCAAGTTGGGGCACCCACTGACAAATAACGGCACCGATGAATAGGTCTCCCCAAAGTAGTTACGAGTTACACGGAGAGTGCGCATCTTGGGAGCGTCAAAATCAATCAAGTGTGGCGCTCCATCCTCATTGGTTTCAAGGTTCCAAAAGAGCTCCTCGAGAGCAGGAAGTTCCCATTGGAAAACGGAGCGATGTAGTCCAGCACCACCAGCAACAGTGCCTTCAATGGTTAAGCTGGTCAGATTCGGGAACGTGGCTGCCCTGAGAGTTTCGCTGGCCATGCGTCTGCCCCTTCCAAAAGTTAAGGATTGTAAATGTGAGAAGAACAAGGGAATATCGTTGAGGAAGTTCGTCTCTGTGTGGCACGTACTGGTGCAAAGAATCAGCTCCTTGAGATTTGGTACCCTTGCCAAATTGGGCAATGAATCGCATTGACGGTACAAGGACATCTCGATTCTTTCCAACGATGGCATGGGGCAGTTTTGAACCACCAGGGCGTCTTCGTTGTCAAAGATATCAGCCTTGAGAAAGGCCATCTCCGAAGCGGCGCCTGGGACCCGTAGCGCGTCAACGAGGTTGAACAGGAACCAATACTTGGCGTGCATGAAGTTACGCAACGATTCCTCAGTTATTCCTTTGATGATCGGTCCTGGCTCAGTTCTTGGCACATTAATCATGTTGGAAAGCCTGAACTCTGACAACTTTGGCACATTAAGGTTTCTCACCAGGGGGAATTTCTCCTCTCGATTCAAGAACATAAAGATATTCTGGACCATGGGCATGCTGCAATTTTCCCACAGGGCAGCATCCCCGTTCCCTTGATCTTTGAAGAAAACCTCGAGCTTCTCCAGCCTCTCGAACGTTGTGTTTCTGATGCAGTGGAAGTGCTTCAAAGATGCAAATCTCACGTTCTTGAAATCGATGCTTTCCAGCCGATAGCTGTATTTGCTGAAAAGATCAGGATCGTCATCAAACTCCGACTCCTCTTCCTCTTCCAAACTCAACTCGACAGAGGTTGTCACTGTCGACAATGACTGCAAGGCCTCGGGCCCCAACGCGTCAAAAATGTTGTCCGTGCACTCTGCAACGTTCAATACTCTCAACAGTGGCGCACACAGCTTTCCCTGGGAGAAATCAAGATCCTTGATATGTTCGAGGTATAAGGTGGTGGCCCTGTCCAAGCAGAGCCTTCCCAACGCGACGATACTCGGTTCGGGGCAATTGTCCCTCAGTCGAACGAGGTGCTGTGCAATTGGTACAGCACTGATGCTTACTTCTGGAAGAACAAACTTCATGCGTGGGATGCCTGTGAACACATTGTCAAGGCAGAACCGACTAATATCCTTCTCATGAGCAATGTGGTTGCCAATGATCGCCACAATGCCACTGCTTCGGGAGAACATTGAAATGAAACTGGGATCATCCAAGAGCTGACAGTCCTGGACCTCGATCAGATAGAGGGAAGTGCGGCTGACCTGGACCTCGTTGAGCTTCAACCGTGTCGTCCCGGTGAACTGTCTGAAGTAAGTCAGATCATTGTCGTGATCAGTCACAACTTTGAGAAAGGGAGAAAGGGCATTGACGAACTCTGGTATCTCCAAAAGCGTCGTAAGGGTCTTGACGTCCACGAGCTGTGCCACACGGGCCAGAATCTCAGTTGGGAGAAGCATGGGGCGCGTTTTCAGTTTGAAATTGAGGTGATTGGTTGTTAAACTAAGAATCTAAGAGTTACCCTGTTTGGAAATTGAGTCTACCCCACCCTTTCAATCAACAGTAGCTAATTATTAGAAAAATAAACACATACAGACACAAATGATCCCAAGTGCCTACTGGATAGCCAATCATATCTCATTGTCCTCAACATCAGACAACACCTTAGAACCATCCTCGTCTCTGAGGTTCTCCAAGTTTGGCAAGAGGTCCTCCAAGAGCTCGGAGGCGGCCTTATGATAGGCCAGCTGGGCAGTGACAAACTCAACGAGCTCACTCAAGACAGAAGCTGATTCAACAACGGATCTCAAAGTGGCAACGGCGTCCTCAGTGGCAGCAGCAAACTCGTCCTCCAACGTCTCCAGAGTGACTCTGAGAGAGGCCTCCTTCTCTGGTCTGGCCGTCTTCAAAGACGCACGGGCAGCGTCATAAGAGAGACGCTTGTTCTCAACCAGCTTGCGGGCATTGTCAGCCTTTTGCAAGTTTAGCTTCAGTTGCTTTCTGAATTGGTCATTGACCTTGGAGCGGATGAGCTTGTCCTGTTGCAATCTAGCCTCGGCCACCTTGGACTCAGTGAGTCCCAGCTGGGTCAGACCTTGGGCCAAGGAGTCGAACGAGTCGTCAGAGGAGGACTGCTGGATCTTGAGAGCAGATAGGTTGGTCGCTGTGGCAATCGCATAGTTGAGCGTCTTTGGCTGGGTCTTTGGGTTGGCAGCGACAAGAATGGATTGAGCCTCCTCAGTGGACTTTGCCTGGGCGAGCTTCTCTACTTTTGTGGAGATGGTCTTGGAGATGTCGAGGACAGACTCTTTCAAATGGGAAGGTGAGTCGTAGGACTCATTCTCATAAGTGCTGGTAACGGCGAGCAAGTTGCTGTAGACGGTCTTCAAAGTGTCCACTTTCTTCTCGAGCTCGACGTACTCTTGTGGCAATTGCGAGATGTCGTCTGTCTGCCCAAACTTCTCTTGCAATTGTCTTGCAGTTCTTTGGGCGTAAGGGGTGAAGTCGGTCGACAGCTTCTGTGCCTCCTTGAGACCTTCAGAAAGGCCCTCCTGCAAGTTCTTGGTGAAGTTCTGGAAGAAAGACATTGCTGATTGTGGCTGGCACGATTGTCGACTGGGAGGGGTTGCAATTGGGCTGTTGCTGCTGATGTCGATACAAGGCAAAAATAGCTAACTGCCTGTCTCATGTTTTGTTTTTGAGTTTCTGGCATCTTGCCGCGAAAAAGCCGGTACATCCGGATTAGGCAATTCTCTTCAAACTCAACTTGACTCACCCCCCGATATATTGTATTAAGCCATGAGTGCCTTTGCCGACCAGTCGTTTAGGGCGGACAATTACAATCAGTTCCGTCCAACTTACAGTGCTAAGTTGTACGAGACCCTGATCAGTTTCCACAATGGAGACAAGGGTCTCTGTGTTGACATTGGCTGTGGTTCCGGACAAGCGACATACGCACTTGTCAGCCATTTTGACAAAGTCATTGGCACTGATCGCTCGCGGGCAATGATCGACACTGCCAATTCGAAGATCACACCGGAATTGCAGGACAGGATCGAGTTTAAGCAGAGCCCAGCAGAGTCCCTGGCTTTCTTATCGGACATGTCGGTCGATCTGGTGACGGTTGCTGAGGCCATTCACTGGTTCGACCTGGGCAGATTCTTCGAGGAGGTGCATCGTGTTTTGAAGCCAGGCGGCACGCTGGCCTTTTGGGCGTACGCGGACCCGGTATTGGGCAGCGAAGAGGCGGACCGCTTGGCCCAGCTGTTCACTTACGACGACCCTACCGGGCTCGGGTCCTATTGGGAGCAGCCCGGCCGTGACCGGCTGCGGTCGCTTCTTGCAAACGTTGAGCCTCCTTCTGATGTTTTCGGAGACTTGAAAGTCTACGAGCACAGACCTGGCGTCTCTGGCGAGGATTCCCCTTTCCAGATCTCTGCGGAGTCCAGCCTCTCTGATTACGGGAACTACATAAGCACTTGGAGCGCCTACCACAGCTGGAAGGAACATCACCGTGATGACCCAGACATTGCCAAACAGTTCGTCCAGACGCTTCAGGACACCTTTGACTGGACACTGGACACTCCTCTGAGGCTCAGATGGCTCACTGTGCTCAAGCTTTCCCGCAAGGTTTGAAGCCATGAAAATACGATCTATATGACATCTCTATTTCCCGACACATTTCTCCGATATTCCAAAGCCCCGTTCACTGTAAAAATGTCAAGAAATAACCGGATTACTTAGTCCCACGTGACCCTTGGTTTCGAAAGAAAAGAAAAAAAAAAAAAAAAAAATAGAGCGCCCGCCCGCCACCAAATGTGAACCGGTTCAGGCACCAACCCAAACCCCAACAGGACAAAGAGCCCTGACTGACAAATTCCCGATCCTAGACGGCAAAAAAACCTCCCAGGAACCAGAGTTCACTTCATCGCCCTGTCATGCCCGTCACCGAGATCACCTCCGAGGACCAGTTCACCGAGCTGACAAACAATGCTGGCGACAAGCTCCTGTCGCTCTACTTCCACACGCCGTGGGCTGCGCCTTGCATCCAAATGAATGCGGCCTACGCACAACTGGCAGACCAGAACCTGGCCACATCGTTCCTTTCCATCAATGCCGATGAGCACCCGGACATTTCCGAGCTGTTCGAAGTGACCACTGTGCCTTACTTTGTCCTCATCCGTGACGACACCATTCTGAAAGAGGTTTCAGGTGCCGACCCAAAGGACTTTGTCAATGCGTTGAATGAGGTGCAACAGTCGTCGTCCAGTGCTGCTTCTGCTGCTGCGGTGGCCGGTTCTGAGTCACAGCTACAGGCAATGGCCCCGCTAAGCAATGTCGCTTCGCAACCGGCAGCGGAACAAGAGGAGCACGACGAAACACCGGAGGAGCTCGATGCCCGTTTGAAGCTCTTGACCGAGGCCGCCCCGGTCATGCTTTTCATGAAGGGCACACCAGCTGAACCACAGTGCGGGTTCTCCCGTCAAACGGTGGCCATCCTCAGAGAGAACCAGGTGAGATTCGGATTCTTTGACATCCTGAAAGACGACAGTGTCAGACAGGGGCTCAAGGCTTTTTCAGACTGGCCAACTTTCCCACAGCTTTACATCAATGGTGAGTTCCAGGGTGGTCTGGACATCATCAAGGAGAACCTGGAGGACGACCCAAACTTTTTCCAAACTGTCCTGAACGCCAAGTGAGTGTGTACGTACCTACAGAATACAGAGATCAAATTGCTAATGGGGTTTTTTTTTTTTTTTTTTTTTTTTTTTTATAATGCTTGTATATTTG